>CABFPE010000414.1:352581-374201 GCA_900660155.1 Hofstenia miamia | reverse complement strand
AATATATCACTGTCAGAAAATGACCAACTCTATATTCCAATGTTTTAAAACAGGAGAGATTAAAGCAGGTTCCATCATGTTATTTCGGATAGTCAGGCATTAGTAAAATACGATCCGATCTTCGTTTTCCTTAACACTGGAACGGCCAAGTCTGTCAAAATTGACGAAATTAGAATTTTGTTTACTTGTGTATGCATTCATTAAAAACAACAGCAGGTATATGCACCACCAATTAAACTGATAATCCATTTGAATTTGCAGGTGTAATTTTTTTTCTTATTTTTACAAAATGTTCTATTTTGAAATGCTGCATGAAAAAGAATCACAAGGAGTAATGGCTGTTCTACTGTTAAATGATGAAATGGTCCATAAGAAAACGCAACTGCAAAAACAATATTTCCCACATCCAAAAATATCTCACATACCTTTGGATGCATGCCTCATATCGCAAGGTGTAAAGCTGTGAGGTTGTTTTCTGCTTTGCAAAGAGTAAGGGTCTTATTGAGATCAATCATTAGCGGAAAGAGGTTTGCTGGATTGACTCACATATTATATATATTTGCATATATATATATATATATATATATATATATATGTTGTTTTTATTATAGTTATTACATGTTTTAGCTGATAAGGAAGTTTATTGCTTCATTAAAAATTAAACATTTTATACACTACTATACTACATGTGAAAAAATTGCAATTCAGCTTAGTAAAGTTCTCAATATAACATAGTCTTTGGGAGAAATTAAAGTTAAACATAATAGACCTCAGCAATTTGACTTTTTCAGTACTAAAACATCGTATAAATGATGATTTTCATGGCAATGAAAAAATAAAATGTCAAAAATCAGTAGTTGCATTTGCTTTATTTCGATACTAGATGGCTACTAAACAAAAAAATAATGTTTTGATATGCATTTTCAATAGACGACAATAACCATTATAAGAGTAGAACATCTTTGGAACACTACTATTTTAAAAATTTTTACGCTGTTAATAGCTTTTAAATACAATTCGATGTAACCTGAATAACTCTATGATAAATATATTTGAATTTAGGAGTCCTATCAATTCTGAGTGTTTTTAGAGCAAAAAATATCATTGATCAAAACTTATCTATATTATATAAGATCTGCTAATAAAATTTCACAATACATCTGCTTGTAAAGTGATTTTAATATTGAGGTAGTTAAATTCGAAATACTCCTGCGAGCGTTGAAGTTTTTGGCATAAAATATTACTGGAGTATAATTCTCTAGGTAGTTAAAGGCATTGTATTTTTGCAATATTCAGTGAAACGCAGAGCAAATTAAAAAGAATTTGGAATTTTAAAGTTGATTCATTTTTATCCCATGTGAGAACGAACTATTTATAAAGAACTCCAAATAATCTTTCATTTCTGCACTTACAAAAATTTAACGGATACTTATTGTTTCATAACTCTCTAGGAACTTATCGAAACACTATAAAGTTTAAAGCATTTGTTGCTATAACAATTGCGTGCATGCACATACAAAGGTGATCTTAACAATCAAATAAGACTCCGAACATTTCAGTTTGTTATTCATTGTACATAATTTAAGCAGATGTCAAGTTGATTCTAAATGTGCTAATTTCTGCTTCAGAAATCTTATCAATGTTTTCTAAATTTAGTAGAGCAAAACATATACAAAAAATTTGAAAGTTTAAGTAATTCAACTTATTGGAAAAAAATCATAGGTATCGAAGTTCCGCAAAATGCCTTTTTCCGATATTGGAACTTCGAGTACGTCATATGATGCCAGAAGGAGTTATTCAAATTACCCTCCAAAAATCTGGCTCGAAAAAGAGAATGCCGAAAAATTGCAGATCTCATTTCAACAGAAATGAATTGGAATCAATTTTTGAACAAGAATGCAAGACTATTTCTGAAATAACGCATTTATTGCTGATGGATGCCTCTTTGCCTTCAGTGCAATACTCTGTTGCCCTGGTATTGCCGAGGAAGACCTATAGTTTTTCAATCAGATATTGCCTGGAGACTTGAGTTTCAAAAGATTTTACCTGGTGATAATGTTTAGTAAAGTCGACAGTAAAAAGTATTGCAATAACCTCAGTGACTTCATATGTAAATGCAGTTTTTCCTGATGGATAGGTGCTGAAGCAAAACGGAACAACACCTCACACTTAAGGTAGTTTTTTTAAACAAAAGATTTTTTGTAATTTTGAAATGGCTACAAAACTCACCATATCTGTCCTCCACTGAAAATATATTGAAATTGATCGAAAATAGACACGTTAGAATAAACGATTTCCCAAAGACTTTATTTCTCAAAGAGTTGGGAGCTAATCGATTATTAAAAGACAGCAAACACTAGAGCATATTATAAAATTCTTTTTCCCATTATTTTTTTGTTAAGTAAAATTTCAAGCTTTTTGTGGGACAATATTCTACTCCCGCAATCTACCCCACGCCTCAGAAAAAATATGTAGATCCACCCCGCAAATCCCCGCCCCACAAGAACAAAATTAAAAAATTTAATAGTGTATAAGAAAAAAAAATAATAATCAAAATAATGATGATAATGATAGGTATATATCCATAAGCAATGATATTCTTAATCAGAATCAGTTACGCAAAAATCTTTTCTAAATGTACAACTCAGTAACACTGAATAATTCGCAGTTTTCTTATTAAATTTTGCATGATTGCAACTACTCATGTGCTTAAATGTTTAGCTTTCCGTTTGCATTATATATCAAACCTGACCAAGTATAAAATATATCCAAAGTAATTTTATTCATCAACTAGTAATACTTTGTAAACGTTTTTATAAACAAAATATGCAAAAATTTAAACAACTAACATGTACCTGTCTTTGTGAATTTCAAATTTGCTTACATTTCTCTTCTGCCAATTATTAGGCAATTTCAGCACTACTTAATTAGCTTAGCGTTTTGATCCTTGATAATTTTTCAAATGCTTTTGCTGACAATGATATTAGCGTAATTGTATAAATTCACTTGCACAAATTATTAATCACTAAATGAGCATTATCAGGAATTATAATAAATCACGTTTAGTTATTTGTGTTTTTTTTCCTTTTTTCCTGATTTTTGTTTTTTTCTTTCTTGATTATGCCACAAAAGTGTCATTTATGGATTATTATCATTAATTAGCTTCTTGGTTCTCGGATTTTTTCAAGGAATTTGAACATCTACAAAAAGTACTTTTTGGGGATTTCTAATAAAGATCTTGAGGTTTCTTCATAGACTTTAATGAGATATTTTCTAGATTTAAAACAATTTGTTACTTGTTCTGAGTATATATCAATTACCTATGAAAATTACAGGCACTATTTCGTAATTTATCCCGAAGATTGCCAAATGTTTTCCAAATAATGTTTTAAGTTAAAAATTTGTATTTAATGATGGCCGGGATCAACGATTGCTTGCCTAAGCTTGTTGACACTAGTTGATATCAAGGCTGTATAATATACCTATCATAGGTCAAGATTTTTTGACCCAACCCAAGTTCTTTTAGGCTTTTAATGCTTTTGATCCAACTATAATTTTAATTATTTTTCATAATCAATATATTACACATAAATAAATAAATAGTAACAAAACATTCTTTTAAACTGAAATTAAAAATTAACACAAACAAATATAACTATCCTGTAAATGTGTATGTGTAATATCTTTCACAAACCCAATAACGGCCCAATTTACTCTGAAGCATTGGCTCAAACTATTTTGATAGGTTTGTATGTCTTTTTTTACATGAGCCAAACAACCAATTTACAGCCCTGACTGCTATTGGATTTGGCATGAAACACTCAGCGATTTGCAGGTGTTGAACTAATGTGTCAACATGTTTATTAAAAGTTTATTGGTCAATACAATTTGGGTCTAATGTGCGAATATTTTTAGACAAAATAAGTCGATTTCTTTGCAATAAACTACTCTTCAAGTGAAATTATTGTCGACTGCTGTATAAATCAAATCGCGATGTTGACATTGATAGGTTTTAAAAGTATATCTACATATTTCAAGAAAGCATAATTTGTTGTTGATTTCAGCTTCCACTGGAAGTTTATCTCTGGTAAAACGACATTTAGGTAATTGAAAAGTTTTTGGTATTTTTATTGGTTAGTAAACATTGAATACATTTTTACATAAAACTTTGGCTTTGTTACTGTTACATTGTAAGAATTGCTTTCAAGGTTATCAATTGTAAATTCAGCCATTTTTGGTCATAAGGCTGATCCATTTTTTAATGCAATCTTGAAAATTTCTATTAAACCGTATTCCTGTGGCTGGGGTTGTTGCAAAGACTCTCTTCTCTACCACGTGGTGCTCTTATATTGAGCATAACTTTAATAGTTCTTGAGCGTTTGAAAAAACTTTTTATAGTATCATGAAAATTTTTCAAAATCCCCAGGCTGCTTAAAGTTAAGGTTGCAAAAGGAAGTATTTTAAAATCTTTCTTATGTTAGTTTATTATTATCCATAACAAAAACAGCTTTTTCGATATTTGCAGCAAATTTAATATTATTAAAATTGAATTTCTTAACCTTAAACAGCCTGGCGTCCAGTCTAAAGGAAAAACTTTTTCCATATTCACAAAGAATTTCTCCAAGCCTATTAGTAATTTTGAATATAATGGGGTATGGACAGGTCTATTGCGGAACATAATTAATGCAATATTGAAAAATTTACTAAACTACATTGCTGTGGCTGAGGTTGTGAAAATTTCCAATTTTTGAACAAGAATTTAAATTCTCTCCATAAATAATGTTCATCTATTTATAGAGTTTTGAACCCATGGAATCAACAAAGAGCTTTGACTATTTAGGATATGGATACGTGCAAAGATATTCAAAGCCCATTGAAGTGTGTCGTAAGCAAAGTCAGACGTCGCTATGACCGGAAACTTAGCGCAACGACACGTCTTGATATAGCAAAGCCGGGTCGCGAATAAAGAAGAGACTCTCTTCCACCACGTTGTATTTTCAGATTGAGAATAGTTTAGTAGTTTTTGACCTCTAGGCGTTTACATTTTTTTATAGAATAATGAATATTTTCAAAAATCAACAACTATTAAAGGTTAATTTAAAAAACAAGCCGCTTTGTCAAGTTTTGAACTATTTTTTAAAACTTGTTAAGAAATATTAAAAGCCTTTTACATAGACTCTTTTTTAATTTGGTGACCAGTCATATATTGATAAGGATTTGTGTTGAAAATGTACTTGTGTATGAAGTACATAAAATTATTTTTTCCCCAATAATAAATCCTATTTGTGCAATAAGAATCAGAATCTTATCATACTTAAAGATTCAAAAAGCGACATCTATCCTTAATTATTACGAAGAAAACTGTTTGAGACGCGTTCAGGTATGCTGTGTGTAAAGCCAGAAGCTTAAATTTGTTCATTATCTGTTCATATTATTTATAATAAATATATTATTACTCTCATTTTTATACATACAAATTAAGTTATGTTCATAAGCTCATTGATTTTTTGTTAAATTTCTGTATATGCATATATTTACTGATTTTGTAGTATTCTAAATATGCTTTATTACAGAATATTCGATATAAGTGATGGCCATATTTCAATGTCATGGAAAATACTATTGCATTTTTGTGTACTCTTTGCTTACCTAATGAACTAAACATTATTAAAGACTAGACTATAGCACATGCGATTTTCTTGATGATTATAAATTTGCTTAATCGAAAATTTTTTGATGTTCAGCATTAAGCACGTTAAATCAATAGTAACACCGTCTATAATAATGTATAACACAAAGAAAATCTGTAGGAACAAAACGATTTCAGCAGAATTTGACCTAACCAGACAAATTAAAATAAACAAAAAATACTAGATTAAAATTGTTCAGTAACAAAATGAACAGTGACTCCATTTGATTTCGACACATGCAATAATCAGATAATCATATATTATACTGAATCGAAATCAAAGGTGAATAATTGATTCGCATTGTCATTAATGAAAGAACTTAAAAATAGTCTATTCGTTTTGCTAAAGCAAAACTTGTTCTATTGTACAGCATTGTGTAGTATTCTAAATTGACGACTATTTAAGTAAATTTGAAGAGCCTATCCTGAAGGATATTTTCTTAAAATTTCGTAGCAAAGTTTTTGTTCTGCTACCAATCAAACCCCCAGGACTACATGTCATAGTAATTAACAGCATATATATATATATATATATATATTTAAAATATAAATATAAATATATATATATATATATATATATATATATATGATGTGTAATTGTGTGATTTTCACCTATTGGTTAAGCTCTATTGCAATCCAAGGTTCTACCATCAGTCTATACACTTGTGCCCAGTAATCAATTTGCAGATCAAATTTGATCAGTTGGGATATTATGGTTTCATCCTGCACTTTCTCTTTTAGAAATACAGAAATTGCAGTAACTCCTTAAGTGTGGTAATTGCCACTATCACCAATTGTACTCCATTGCATTCACCAATTCTTAATGTTTGTTGCAGTTGTCACTTGAGTTTTTTGTTAAATTCCTTTTCTTTGATAATGTGTATAATCATTAGGGTGTCTTTATCTATCTATGTTGATTTGCTCTATGTTAGTCATTTTCTTCTTCAACATTATTACATTCTTTACTTCAGTTAGCATAAAATTGTTATTGAAAGTGGTGTGGACTGTAGAGTCTTATTCATCTGCTGCAGATAACTTATGATTGTGTTGACCATGGGATGATTTTCTTTATCAAGTACTAGCAGTAGGTTTATTTTGTTTGTTTTAGTTTGCTTTCTGATGTGGCTTCATGTTTTTAGGGATAGTTTTTCATAGGTGATATATATCATCTTTGTTTTTGGAATGAAATGGGGGGGGAGCTTTTCCCCATCCATTGTCAACATCCTTTTATTCGGTTTGGTGGAGCACATGGTACTCTCTGACACTGTCTTTGTACTTTCTGAGGGGGCATGTGGCACATCCTGTGTGAGTATTAAAGGTCTTCTTGCACTGGTGCTTGGTCTTTACTCAATTTCTGAACCACTGCTAATTGATTCCAGTTTATCCTATTTTGAGTAGTTCCCTTCCAGACATTCTGATAGCATTTGACAAGGTGTGGATTCTGTATTACCATCAGCCTTTAGTCACTTTTGTTTTACTAGAGTTCTTTCACCACTTACACCTTCCCCTGGATACTTGTTCCTCCACCTGTCCTTTAGTTGGCAGTGTGGAGTACTTGAAGGAAAGTTGGGACTTCATTTACTTTTCATCTGCGTGCCCTTTAGTTGGAGGTGAGGACTACTAGGCATTGTGGTGGTTCTGCTACCATTGGTCGCCATGCCCTCTAATTGGTTGTGACAACTACTAGGTAATTCTTTCAACTCCTCCCACTGACTAATATTCTCTCTGTCCCACTCTCTACTTCTGGCTCACTCACTTCCTCAGATTTGATTGGCACTGTATTTGATCCTCTTTTGGGTGATTGCTTTTTCATTTTCCTGTTCAATATTCCTAAACTGAGTTAGAAAATTTAAGTCCAATGTTTCAGGGTTATAATTTAAATTAGTTTTCACTGCCCTTCTAGGCGCTACTCTTGGTTGTATTTTGTCATCCTTGACATTGTGTTGAAATTTCTCTTCGAATTTGTACTTTGGTAGGCTGTCTAATTCACTCATTTCATACATGTTTTCTCCATCATTTCGTACTAGATTAAACTTTGCATTTTCATCTAGGGTTGCTACCTTGATGTCAGTTATAGCCCTTTTTGAATTTTGGAAATGTAATTTCCTGTCATTATTTAATACATATTCATTGTATTTAGCACTTATTTAATTGTGTGATGGGTGTAAAAGCTTGGACTTTGTTGCCTACTTTGTGTGAGTTCATATATTTTTTATTGTAATTATGCTGCTGTCTCATCACTGATTTCTTTATGTTGTGACACATTGTCTCTTGGATCGCTGTTATCTGTTGTTTCAGCTGCTTCATGAATTGTTTGTCCATCTTTCTGAGTAGTTTGAAAATTGCATCAATAGCAGTGCCACTGCCTCTCTTCCATACATGGCTTTCAACAGTGTTATTTTTGTGGTAAAGTGCACTGAGGTGTTATAGAAATATTCTACCATGTGTAGCACTTCTCTCCATCTGTTTTCGCCTATTCTCAATGTTGCTACCCTTATCAATTTTATTAGAGTTGAGTTCAACTTTTCCACAGCTCTGTTTGCCTGCAGGGTGGTATGCTGTTGTTTGTTCACTTCCAATTTCAAGTAATTTAGTGGGCTCTTAGAACAATGCACTCTCAAACTGTGGACCTTTGTCTGTAATTATTACTTCCATCAGGACTATTTTCAATATCCATTCTCTCAGTCTTATGTTTGCTGTTTCTTCTGCAGTTATGTTTTTCATCAGCACTATTCTTGCATATTGAGAAAATTGTCTACAATTACCAGTAGATATTGGTACCCATCATTATCTCTTAAAAACATTTCCAGGTCTAAATGTATGATCTCATTTGGTTTCATCGACATTATCTTTTCTAATGGTACCCTCTGTGACGGAAAGTGCTGCTTGTTGTTGAGGAGGCACATGGTACATTTATTTATGACGTCTTCTGTTGCTTTTCTCACTGTAGTTGTAATGTATTTAAAGTTAAAGTTCATCTCTGTTTGTATTATACCAATGTTGCCTCACTAGCAAATTTTTCTTATTGTGTCTCTCTTATAATATTCTGGTATTGTGATTTGATTAGTTTTCCCAGCAGTGTATAGTAGTCCATTACCATTTGTTTCCCATTTATAACAATTGTAATAAATAATTTTCAACATTTTCTGTTCTTGATTTTTCAGTTTGTCCTTTATTTCCTTCAATATGAGATCCTCATTTTGTTTCTCTATTATCTCCTCCTCAGTGATTTCATCTTTTAGCATGATCAGGATTATTGCTTCTCCTTTTTATCCAAGTTTATCTTTGGTAATTCCTCATATTCATTATGGGGAATAAATTGGAATTCTGTTTTCTGTCCTTCCTTCTTCTCTAGATCTCTTTTGTATTTAGGAAGTGAAATCCACAAGTCCACATTACTATGTAATTTTCCCTTCCTGTGCTCAATTGCGAAGTTAAACTCATTCAGGTATTCAATCCACCTAGATATGATTGATGATTTATTCTTGAGCCATGCTAAGCCACTATTATCAGTTCTCACTCAAAACTTTTTTCCAAAAAAGAAAGTGTTGGAATTCCTTTATAATTTTGATTAATGCTAGGAACTCTAATTTAGTTGACCCATAATTTTCCTCACTCAGTTCAAATTTTCTGCTCAAAAACTGAATTGGTGCTTCTTTACTATCTTTTATTTGTCCAAGTGTCACACCTATAGCAACTTTACTCATGTTGCAATCAAGAATAAATTCTTTCAAATAGTCAGGTGTATTGAGTGAGGGTAGCTTCAATAGTTCTTGTTTTATATTACCAAGTTCCTCTTGCTGTTCAAACTTCCATACAAATGGCACCAATTTCTCCATGAGGTTGGTCATCTGTTTTTCCTGCAATTTCCAGTATGAAGGTACTGTAATAATTAAAAAATCCAATGATCCTCTGTAGGTCTTTCTTATTGTTTGGTCTTTCAATTTTTTGTATAATTTCTTGTGCTCTGTACTTCATGCTTATTTGTCCTTCTTTTATTATCCTGCCAATGAATACTGCTTTTTCTTTCAATATGTCACATTTGTTCCCATTTACTCTCAATCCAGCTTCTTTCAGTATTTTCAGAGTTCTATCTAACCTCTTTAGGTGTTGTTCAACTGTGTCACTAGTTATTATAATGTCATCAATATATGTATTTATGCCTTCTTTGATTTTCTGCTGTTTTTTGAGAACCTTTGTGATATATAGTTGGAATGTTGCTGGTGCATTACATAGTCCAAATGCCATATAGATCCACTTGTATAGTCCATACAGTGTTATGAATGCTGTCTACTAAATATCTTTTGGTTCCATTTGCACCTGCCAGTATGCCTTGCATAGATCTATCCCTGTAAAATACTTGTGTTTGCTCACTTCATACAACATGTCTTCAATTCAGGGTAGCAGGAATGAATCTTTCTTTGTGATTTCATTCAATTTTCTGAAGTTGATACACAGCCTATGCTTCTATTCCTGTTTGATGAATACTGTTGGTGCTGTGTATAGACTTTCATTGGGTCTAATGATTTTGTTGTTGATAAGTTCATTTAGTATCATATTGTATTCATCTTTTAGCTGCTTGGGTACTTTCCATACTGGTAGTTCAATTGGCTTGTCTGTTGTAGTGACAATTTTGTGAGTTTCACCAATAGCTTGTCTGGCACTAATTTTGCCAAAATTTAAGATTCTGCTGTGTTTCTGTAATAGGTGTTGTAAATGTTCTCTCTCACTATGTTTAAGTGCTTGTAGTCTTCTTCTTTGAGTTACATTATTCTCTCTTCTTCTTCAGCTTTTATCTCTCTGCCCTTTAATTGGCTGTGGGAATTATTTGCCACAATGGTGTTCATCCATGCGTCCTTTAGTTGACATTGTAGATTACTTTGTGCTTTCATCTGCACATCACTTAGTTGGCATTGTGAATTACTAACTCCATTATTTTCTTCTATAGGTTTCTATATTGTTCTGATACTAGATTTGACGTATTTTCCATAGATTTTTACTTTAGTTTGATTTATGTTGACATTTCTGTTCATTGCATTTAACATAGGGATCTTTCCTTCCTCTTTCCTGATTGTACAGATACTTGAGGGCATTGAGATTCATTTTGTATTTATTCCTCTTTATTCATATAATATGATTTCCACTGTTATATCCCTTTCAAATTTTATCTCATGCATTTTCCAATGATATGGTTGCAATCTAATGTCCTCCAGCAGTTCAAATAATTTTTTTTCATTTTTTTGCTCCTCCTTGATTTCAATCTCCTCTTCCTGTACTCTAATAGTTCTATTTCCATAATTTATCATGAATTTATTCTTTGATAGAAAATCATCTCCCAATATCACTTCATACAGCAACATTTTCTTATGAGTGTCCAAGTGTGTTGTTGGCTATTATTCTTACTTGTTCTAGTGTCCCTTTCATATTGATGTATTCGCCTGATGCATTAATCAATCTATTTTGTGATTTTTGTAGTTCCTCTCTTGTGAATCCTAGTTTTGTTGCAAACTCATCCATTATAATTGATTTTACTGCACCTGTGTCAATAGTAGCTTTGGTCATTATTCTGTTAATCACAAATATAATTGTGTTGACATTATGTAGATCTGTTAATATCATTTCAGTTGTGCAGTTTTGCTGAGACAGCACTTCTAGTTTTCTGGTTCCTTGGCTGTTTCATTTTCTTTGTTTTCAGAGAGTATTTTGTTTTCAGAAATTATAATGTCTTCATCATCAAAGTAGGCATCTCCAACTTCTATAACATTTATTGATTTCCTGCATTCAGGTTTTTGTTGGCCCTTCTATCCCCAATTATAGCAATGAACGTTCTTTTCCTTCACTTTCTTCATTTGCCTGTTTCAGGTTTTCATTTTAATTACTTTCTAATTTCTCTTCACACTGCTTGATAATGAGAATTTCAGTTGTGTCTGCTCAGTTACTTTCCAGTTCAAAGTGTTTTGTTTGTTCCATGTGGCTTTCTCATAGATTCTTGAGTTGTTTTTGAGCATTACCTGAATGTCTACTGCCTTATGAATCACTTTTTTTAATTTATCATCTACATCACACTTAATCTCAAATTGCTGCCTTATATTCTCAGGAAGGCCTTCTGTAATGTGTGAGAATAAATCATATTTTGAGTAATATCCATCTGCATCAACAATTGTTTGACCTGCAACATATAGTTCATTATGTCATCAAATTTCCTCATTTTAGTTCTATTTAATATCAGTCTGTATTGATTTTTGAAACTTTTGTTTTAATAGCATTTGATGAAGTTTCTGGTTAATAGCTTATAATTCCTCTTATTTTCTGAATTGGGCATCAAGTAGTGCTCGTATGCTGTGCTGGCCAAGTATAATGGGAGCCTTGCAGCTGTTGTGTCCTGATTTACCTTTTTCTCCCTTATGGTGAGTTCAAATAGTTGAAGCCATTCTTCAAATGTTGGGGAATAGCTATCAATTTTTCCAGTAAACTTCTGAATTTGAGTTTTGCATGGGGTTGTCTCTTCATTATGTCTTTCTGGTAGTATCAATTTTTCATATGTTGGTTTTCTTGGGATTTGACTGCTACTTCTGTTGTCACTCTTTTTTGCACCTCTTGTATTATTTGTTGTAAGATTTTTTCTTTCTCTTCTTCCTCCTCAGTTCTGTTTTTGTGTGCTTTTGATTGAGTGACTTGTGTGTGTCGCCTTGGGGCAACTAATTCTGCCTCTAATTCCTCCATGATTAATATATCTTCCATTTGTATAGGTTTCAGCAGGTCTGCTTTGCCCTCTGAAAGTTTTATCAACCACAACTGATCTTTTAGATGTTCTATCTCCATTTGTTGCATTTCATTTTCTTGCTGCAATTGTTTGATTTCCACTTTGAGGTTTTTGTACATTGTCTCCCATCTTTTATTTTGTTTGATAATGCATTGGTTTGCCTCTACTAATTTTTGAGTTAACTTTTCAACTTGAGCTTGAGAAAAGCTTCTTTGTTTGTCCAACCATTGACTCATGTCATGTTTTAATTCCTCAATAATGATTTTTCTTTCATTTTCTGTTTTCTGAAATTTTTCATTTAACAACTGAATTTGGTGTTTCAGTGCTAGTTTGTTTTCATGACTTCTTTGTAGGGTCTCCCGTATTTCAAATGAGTTTAACTCTGTTTCCATTGGTATAGTCTGAATTTCAACATCTGCTGTAAGGGTTAACCTCTCTAGTAAGTGACTTCTTGCTGAGGTTCTGGGGGTCACTTGGTTCTTTTGCATTTCTTTAGAATGTAGTGATCATTTACTGTTGCGAGGTTCTATTTTGGTATCATTTGATCTCCATTACCTAAGTTTTTCCATATTCAATTCCATTCAATTCAAATAGACAAAAAAAATTTTTCCTGCAGTTTAGGTAGTTTTCCTTTCTAAGGATGTCACAGGTAGTGAAACATTTATTGTTTTCCATAATGTATCAATAAACAACAGAACAGAGCAAGATTTTTCAGTATTGGAAATGCAGTAACTTTCTTGGTGAGTTGATTGATGTAGAAGAAACAACTATCTTAACTACATCTTTCCTTTTCCTGATGTAAGTAGGACATTTGGCATCCTGTTACAGTCGCCATGTAGAATCATCATCCAGGATGAGATGTGCATTTAAAAGTATCTATTTAGTAATACGGCCATGCAGTTTCTCCAAAGTGGGGTAATGTCTATCTTGTTGAACTCTTTTGCCTCTAATATACTTTTCACTTGAACTAATCTATATTAGGTTCCACACAAGCATAACAATTAAACAGTACTGTTTAGGTAGCTTCACGAGACGCCAGTTCGTAACAATCAAGGGGGGCAACTGCCTGAAGTGGTATCCAGTCACCAGTGGCGGCGGGCTGTGGGTGGGCAAGGTGGACTTGATCCACCTTGAAAAAACACAATATTTAATGGCCATCAATACTAAATTATTATCCCAATTTTGAATTAAATAAACAGAGTATGGTATTTCAAAAACAATGTACATGTAGATGTAGATAGCTAGTTTATCTAAAATGGCAAAATATTAACAAATAAAAACAAATATTACAGCAGTAAGTACAATTTGTAATGCAATTTTTGGCCGCTTGGCATTGAGTTCTAATTTTCCAATTTATCCAATCAGAATTGTTCATCAGAAGACGGCCCAAATTGCCTCCATCCAGCTTTCTCTTAAACAATACATGTGCAATATTCAAAATCAACAGCCAATTAAAAACTGAGCAAGCTTGCAAAGGTTGAATAGTATGAAATAGTACACCTTTTGAGAAACAAGTGTTCAGAATTAATGCAATAGTGTGTAGTGCCTCCTACAAAAGGTGGTGTGAGCTGTGAGAGGAACCACTCTACAATAAATGTCACTTCAATCGTAGATCTCCTCAAAACTGGCCAATTTTTAGAATTAAGCTATTGTCCGAATTTTACATGCAAGCGCCCTAAAAATTTTCAAAATTGAAAAAAAAACTTTTTTTCAAGATTTATTGATGAAAAATCAAATAGTACTACAATTTTGAAGATAGGATAGATACTGGACAAACTATTGGCATACTAAAAATAGCCTACTTTGTAAAAAATTTCCAAATTTTAGAGGTTTTTTATATACATCCCATTCAATGTTATAGCTACCATTTTAAAGCTGAAGACAACATTCACCTGGTGTCGCTCTATCAAACAGTTAATAGTATGCTAAGATCCGCCCTTTTTACGAGTTTATTAAAATATTCACAAATGCCTGCTTTACATTTTAACCATTTTGGCAAATTCTTGAATTGCATGAAAAGTTTATGTTGTGTATATATTTTGAGTTTAATATATCAAGAAACTATAAAGATATTAGATGAGGATCATTTCAACAATATTGAAAATTCTCAAACTCTCGAAGTTTGTAATTGAGTATTTCATTTATTATGAGTCATATTCAAATTCTGTTTGCTTTTTAAGATGCATAAGAAAAACTGCTTTCAAATGGTATTTAAAATATTTCATTCTAACAAGTGCAGTTTGCATAAAAAGTTTTAATCTATAATCAGCAGGCCATGGACATGGATAGACTCAATCTATTGTCTAGGATATGGGGAAATAGGTGAAACATTAAAAACACATACCTTTATTCTGTTAAAATTTCCGGAGAGGTGGATTAAATGAATAAATGTGATCAAAAGCATACCATAACAATCCTACTAAGATCCTATCCTAAGAACCTCAACTTCATTATGATTTGGAAACATTATTGAATTTTCACTTTCTAATACCTATTTCAACCTTCTTGAACTCAAAATTACTATGTTTCAAAATGAATTTAGCATAATTTCATTTTTACTTGGCACTGATCTGCCTTGCACTGAAAGTATATACAAATAAAACAAACAAAAACACTGCAAAGCCTATTATATTTGTTGTCATGTCTGTCATAAAAAAAATAGATGAGCTTCTTCAAAACCTAGATTTTTTATAATTTAGGTTCCTGGTTTAAAACATTTGCTGCTTGGTTTATGTAGTGGTCTAGAGATCCTAATTTCATTGTTACGTTTTTAAATTTAAATTATCATTGATTTTCCTCAAAAATATGAGCAAATTTATTCATGTATTGTTGTAATATTTGCTGAAAACTAAAAATGTATGAATATTATAGTTTTGCATTTATTGTGGTCCACCCTGCACATATGCTACATGCTGCCACTGCCAGTTGCCGAGAGTCCATCTGCTGCTCCGAGACTTCCATCTTCCAATAACTCAGCTCATGCTCACAAGGGCAATAATTATTATGTGTGCCCTAACTATTTGTGCCAATAAATACCAGTCACAATTCGTCTAACAGACTCGCACTCAACAATAAGTTGTGTGAACATAATAATGCAATATGCTAAGATGCATCGACACTAGCTGCTGAATAAATAAAAACTATGTAATAATTAGAGCAGCTTCCTAGCCTACATATAAGATAATTAAAATTAGCAACAAGGCACGATACTAGCTGCAACAAGATAAAAAAGGTAAAACTATATACAAACTAACTATAAACTAAAGCAGTTAAAATAAATAAAGAGATAACAAATGATGGTGTGCAGAATTTAGATCTAAAATAAGATAATTAAAGACCTAAGTTTGGCTGACTAGACTTATCACGGATTTGTTACTACATGTAAAAACAAATGATCACTAGCCAGCTAATGTAACATAATCTCATATGTGGTCAAGTTAAGAAAAGAAATGGAAAGAGCTAAGACTCAAGTAATATAACAATTAATTGTACACACATGATTATTATTAATTAGATCATTTGTAAGAATTTCATAAGCAATATTTTGATATTAATTCGCTTGGCAGTACTTTTGACAAATGATAAAAGACCAAAACGCAAAAGCTAATTAATGCTGACATGTGTAAACTGCAGACGAAGAAAACAGTAAATTGTCAACAACTTCGATTAAACAGGTACTTGCCAAGTTTTTGATTGTTTGCTATTACTAAGTATAAAAGTAGTGCAATTTATATATTTGGTATTGATCCAAATTCACTGGATTTACTTCTTTATTTTGTCAGATTTATTTATTAATTACAATGGAAAGCTAAATGGTCAACCACTAGAGTAATCCTGACGGTGGTCCCCAACTACATTTAAAGGAAGTCTGGAATGGCAAGCACATACAGCCTTTCAAAAGTGTGGTGCAGCTGGTAGTCATCGTTTACTTGATGTACTTATAGGTTAGGTGTAAGGATAGGGAGTTTTATTTGTTATAGCTTTCTTATTGTTCGTTATTCACAAGCTAGTGTTATTACCATTATTAGATCAACCCTCGGTAGAAAAGTAATGTTTTATCTATATCAGTTTTCTCGGTCAATCAATCAATTGCCTGTTAGTAAATTAGACAACTCTTGACTGACTTACGAATTAGTTGAAATAGTTTTATTGCTGACTGCATTGGTTGTTCACATGTATCAAGGGCTAACATGTATATTTATATCTTTAGGGTTATTATATGTAGGGAACTGTAACAAGCATCATGGTTGTGTTACTGTTCTATATTTTAACCGCAACAATAACAAGAACAATCAATGCATTAAATTATTAAGTTCACACACACACACATGTTCTCTGAGACAATGTTCCACGCACTGAGTCAACCATTGGTAATTCCTTCGATGTCCGAGTAATAAAGCTGGATTCGGTCATACATACAAAGTCTCCTCTTGTGCAGTGCTTCGAGTTGGGTTTAGACCCTGTATACCATCTCTCGCTCTCATTCTAAAATAACCATTGTAACTTAGATGTGATTAAAGATCAAGGCACCAATTCATTTTCCCTCACAACAGCCTTGTGATTACTACAAACATTGAATGCTTAGCTGCGCATTATAATTAATTAATCAAACCAGTTAACAATAAAGATAATTCCAAATTTATTCTCCATCAACCAAATAATATACATTGTTAATATTTATAGAAATTAATGCAAACATATTTATTACACAAACAAGTACCTGTCGCTGTTTCAATTTCTGCAGTCCAGGTAGAATATTTCTGCAGGCTAATAGCTGCTTGCTAAAATATACGTGGATTGATTCGTCCACATGTGATTTGACAAAAAGTGAAAGCGGCAAATACTTTTTTTTAAATTTTTGCAAATTACATGACATTATGCTAATTCTATTAAAATAGGAAAATCAGAGTTTTCTGTTTTACTGTAATATTCGATCTTGGCTACATTTCCATTTCTTTGCCTTTTAATGGATTATGCTACAGTATGTTCCCCAATACAACTA
Organism: Hofstenia miamia; assembly: GCA_900660155.1. NCBI lineage: Eukaryota > Metazoa > Xenacoelomorpha > Acoela > Hofsteniidae > Hofstenia > Hofstenia miamia. Next base: position 356,747 of record CABFPE010000414.1, on the reverse strand, counting down.
CCCATGCCCTAAAATTTTCAAATTTGGAAATAGGCTTGGAGAAAATTCTTTGTAAATGTGGAAAACAGTTTGGCCTTTAAAAAGGACCCTAGGCTTTACAATGTTAATTAAGTTTGAACATGTGTTTAACATAATTCGCATGAATTTCAATCATTCTTGCCTTAGCCAAACCTTTTAACCATCAAGGAATAATGACAGCTGTTGACTGGAAAAATCTGCAAAAAAAAGTAAACCAACACAACAATATTAAGTGTGATGCATTACTTGCGTAGTATTATTCATTAGTGTTGCGTGTTTGATTGTGTCACTGTATTCTGAGAAATGGCAAGCATTGCTGATTAATTGAAAAATGCAATTTATATTCAAAAATATCGATCAATAAGGAATTTGAATTAGTTGATCCGCCAAAGAGTCTTTACTCTCAAAAATGGAAAAATCTCAAATATCTTGCTAATATTAATGGAAATAGTTGATTACTGGACAGTCTGTGTTGGATGTAAAAGTGTATTTTATAGAACTCATTCTAAATTAGATGGTAATGGTCAACGTAAAAAAATTTGGATTAGCTGCAGCTAGTTACTACACAATCCAATTCTCATTTTTTAAAAAGACAACCAATGAATTAACTATTCCATAGTTTCCACATAACAAATCTAATATGAAGGTTGTTATTCCAAACATTTAAAAGCTGAAATTTTTCAATACATTTATTAGAATATACAACTACAATGTAAATTGAACCTTAGATTTATGCAACCATTTAAAATTTGGAACCTCTTCAAATCATGTTTTAGATTTTTCCCTTCGAGTCAAATAAACTAATTTATTATTAAGCATAATTTATGTTCGACAACCTATGCCAAAACTGCTTAAACATAACAACCTTGAAATTTAAAAAGCCCAAAATGCGTCGTAAACTAAAAGACTCAGAAGTGGCATATATGACTTCCGGTGTCAACAGTTTTCGATCTGTGGAGGACCAGGGATTGCTACAGTTGGGTCAAACACTCATCGATATAGGAGCATATGACGGAAAAGTTTGTGTTAATGATATCTGGTATGGCAGATGTTCAGTTCGTGAAAACGCTACTCACTCAATTTTGTGAGGATATAAAGAAGGAATTAGTTGCACCTATCAGTAAAGATTGGGCTGCTTGTACATCCGATTTATGATCAGATGATCAAGTAAAGTTGTCTTATTTGGATGTCTTAATATTTTGGGTTAATGCAGAATACGAGCTCAAACATACATGGCGAGGTACAAATTGTTTCCCTTTCATAAAAAAGCGCTGAACATATTTTGGCAGAGGTTACTTGTGTGTTTGATTTGCTTAGTCTTAATATTGAAAAAACACCAATAGATACAGATGGCGGTGCAAATATTGTGTGTGCCTTAAAAGAAAAGACAAGAATGCAGTGCTTAGGTCATCGGTTATCAATTGTTCTAGATGACACTTGGAAAGCAACAAAAGCGCAATCTATTAGATTAATCCGAATTAACTTAGGTGCAGGAATTCGACATACTTAAGCAAATTTTTTCAATTAAAATATAAATTTTTAAATTTAAGTGAATTTTTGAAGTCCAATTTCTTGCTAGGTGTAAAGGAAGTCACACTATATATAAACCAGGTTACTTGCATCTAAGATAAGCTTCCGAGAACAATTAAGTCGTCTTGCAAAATTTGAAATATGGAGAGGTTTTCGCAATGTTTATGGATCTTTAGCGGAATCTTATAATACACTTAGGGATAAGCTAGAAAAAAAGAAAGAAGATTCCAAACTTGATGGTGTGCCATATTCTACTGTTAAATACTTATCTGAATTTTTTGTCAAGTTCGACCCAGTCCTTAAGCAAATTGAAGAGCAAAGAATTCTTCCCTTCCATTTGGTATTTCTTTATAATGTTTAATTCGTGATCAAAGTTGCATACATGATGATAAAGATTTTGAGGTCATTGCCGCATTTAAGCAACATATTATTCGATATTTAGTCGAAAAATACTGGTCAAGTATTTCAGCTCTTCATCAAGTTGCCACACTTCTAAATCCTAAATTTGCTAGCTTATCTTTTATAAATGAGCCAGCTGAGCGAGAAACCATACTTGTGGATTCAAATAGAAGTTGTATTGCCCTTTCCAAATTTGAAAGCTTTACTCCCCCTTTGATGTCTCATTGCACTAATTCAGAGAATCACCCCCCCCCAGGTTTCAAGAAGCATAAAATCGATGATCCTTTCAAATTAGTGTGCAAGAGGATAAATAATGTCATAAATTGGATTCGAACTAGAGGGACTCATAAACGATGAACTGGATGCATATCTAAAAATGTGTCATCAAGGGATACAGTTCATATACGATGAAAGTAATCAGCTCGAGTTTTGAGAGACTGAATTTCCTATTCTTACTCAAATTTTTAGTGAAATTTATCCGTTTCAATGTTCCAGTGGAGAAAGTGCGCGTCATGAGCACTCTTTATTGGACAGTGATGTGGTTGAATCTCTAACAGATCTTAAGGAAGCCTTCGTCAATAAACAATTGTCATGTACTCATTAGAGAAGCTGGACAACATTATAGTTGTTTATGCTCAATAAAACTTGTAGTCTTTTAGCATAAATCTACTAAACTGCCCGTGTAATGCACGGGATTTCAATCGGCTGTATTATTAATTTAATAAATGAATATACTTTAAACAAACCATATGTTGTGTTTTTAATATTTTAGAAACGAATAAGGAATAAACGTGATCATCATATATTGGTAAAATGATTTTTATTCCCAATTTTAGCACATATGACTCTCTTTAATTAACCATTTTATATTATAAGCACATTCAAAGCATGGTAACGACTAATGCAAAAGAGTGTATAGAATCATAACAAAATCTAGTCCATTATTGTGAATCAAAGGCATAGAATAGACTATTGTAAGGAATTTAATTTGTTTTCAAAATATCAATCTAATGAACACCAAAATAAAGTAGTTAGGAAAATAACAGTCTATACTCATGCACCCAATTAATTTGTGTTTATAAACCTGGCTACTCAGAAATTATCCAAACGGCTGCCGGCCCGGTTTCCAACTCTGCAAGCAGTTACAGTTAATACGAAAATTGTTCATTTACTACAATATTTGAAATGTTTGTAACGTTTGAATTTACCAAAATATTAAAAATATGCTTTATAAATCATAAATAAACTATAAATTTGATTTTCACGTTGAGCACCAAATATTTATGATGTAATACCATGAAACTACGTGTATAAGAATGTCTTAAAAATCAAAGCGCATCATGTTGCATGTATTTATTATTTCTATACAAGAAATACAAGATTCATATGCGTTTGTGGTTTTCTATCACAAAAATTTATTCGAAATTTTTCGACATTCCGAAAAGCTAGATATTTTATATTGAGAGCAGAATTTCTAGAGAAATTTTTAAAAGAGGAAGAACTCCCGCTCAATTCCAGAATGCTGCAAAGCCTGCAGTAGTGTATACTGAGTTTCATTAGCCTACCTAAATCTTACTACTCCTTTGAATATTATCAATAGATGTAAACATTGATAAAAAAAATTTAAACGAATAGTGTCGTTTCATAAAACACGTCGCAAATCAGATAATGTGATATGTTTTGAAAGGCACTATATTATTTTGGATATTCAATGAATTTGCAAGTGGGTGGAAAGGAGCACACTGTAGATATTAATAATTTAATTTTATTAAACACATTAAATACAATTGAGAAGACAGTTGGAAAAATATTGTAGGAAGACAACAGGAACGGTCAATTTCCTTAAAACTTTAACTTTATTTGATATAAAATACGTTTTAATAAAGCATTGTTCTGTAATCATCATGTTATTATTAATTTATCTGCTTTTGCAGATTGGCTTGGTTCTTCCAAACCGAATGAAATTGGTTTCTATAGGTAACAAAGAAGTAGACTCAATAAGAGATCTTCAGAATTGTGCAAGTCGGGGTAAGATAGTTAACAATGTCTTCAAATATCAATCTTAAAAAAATCTAAATGTATCTTATGCATCTTTCATAGCATGTAGGCGAAATTAAAATAGCAGATTCAGCTATCATTGTTTAATTCAAGTCAATATTATATATATATGTATATATATATATATATATATATATATATATTATGTAAATATAAATATA
>CABFPE010000414.1:334031-348041 GCA_900660155.1 Hofstenia miamia | reverse complement strand
ATATATATATATATATATATATATATATACTTGTTTATTTATTTGTATATAATGTGTATATCATATATAAATACAGGCCTATGTATGTATGTTGATAATTTCGTTAGTAATTTTCTATAAACTCAATATTCTGCATGTTCACCTCAAACAGTCAGAAGTAACAATTTTTGCAAGAGAATACTTTACGCAAATTGAAATTGAAGTTTTTTTCCATTTGAAAGGTTTCTTTGATCAGTGAAAATTCATGAAATTTCATTTGTGTACTTCAATATTTCGCAAGAAATAAATGTATTGTGAATCATTAAAAAAACTGTTAATATAATTAATCTAAGAACATTGTAATTAAATTTTGTAAAACAAGTGTATGCAGCAATTATATGCATGTATAAACATGTAGTCAATTTTAAATAATCAGTTCCCTCATATTTGTTACTGATAATGATTATCAGAATCGAATTTGTGTTCCTCGGTCATGCTCGCGGCCACGACTTAGTCGTTAGCCGGCTACGGCCAAAGATTTTCGTTTATGGTCAAAATCCCGGGTAAAGATTCATTTTTGAACATTATGATGAACAATATATTTCCATGATTTGAATTTTTGTTCGCTTTGAACATTTTCTTTAATTTTTCAAACTATGAGCATATTTTAATTATTCCTTTAAAAATTCAGTAGTAGTAAAAAGCGCTGGCCATGAAAATCACGGCTAACCGCCTGTTACGGCTAAGACATTACGGTCAAATTTCGGCTGCGGCCAACGGCCGGCTAAGGTCAAAATTTATTTTGCGCAGCAAGCTATGGCTATGAAAATTGCTTTGGCTGCAAAACACTAAATCGAACCCGGTCTATATTTTTCATATCAATTAAAAATGAATATTCAAAAGCTCATTATAATAACTTCTAATTTTGATAAGCTTGTTCTAAAATTAAAAAACGATTTAATGCAATATGCAGGTTACATAATTGTTTTTCAGGTTTGTAAATATGTATAAGAGTGACAAATATAATTATTACGTGAGTAAGTTATGTAGTTGTGAATTTTAAAAAGATGTAATAAATCAAGAAATAAGGTTCATTTGAATCCTCCTGAGCACAATCGAGTGTGGTCTAACATTCTCCTGGACCATTTTGTACCATGGGTTGACTGTGATATGAGAAAAGCGAGATTAGCAGTTTAATGCATGCAACTCAGCCAATTTTGACATACCTCCTTACTTTACTTGCTTGACATATTCTAAATTCACAGTTATTATAGAAAGATACATTCATACAGATGACTGTTATTGCGAATACAGTCACTGATGCACACAAACTATCATAGTTTCTAGTAGAATAAATGTTGAGTTATTTAAACATTGCGAATTGGCAACATCATAAACGCTAACTTTCACGCGCACTGTTTGTTTAGTCGCAGGTGGATTGTATATAGTAACTCAATGGGTTTAAAAGCCAGACAGAGTTTTCGCAAAAGTATCAAAAAGAAGAAAGTTGTGAGTTACTTTTTTAAAATATTTCAACTTCTCTCGGAATTTTTCATAACTGGAGTTGCTTATATTTTTGAATATCACATCCGATTAAATATTAATTCTTCACCGCAAGGACAAAATAATTTATTTGTTTACGAATGTTGCTAAGTGAATGATTATCTGAATTTAGCCGACACTATTTCGGGTCGCATTAGGATTACAAGTGTTCAGGACAGGGCTATGGTCAAGGGTATACGCATATATACGCTGTATAGCTTATACTTAAAATGATATGCTACTATATACTAGAGAGTAACAATACCACCTCTACTATCCCTTTCTTAACAAAAATATAAAATTTTCGTGGTCTGGAATAAACAAAATTTGATTGATATCATTGTTTAGCCAGGTTTCTGTAATAGAAAAAACTGAATTTGAGCCAAATTGAATTGCAATTTTATAAAAAACGATTTCTATTTGAATTCAAACTTCTGACGTTTAGATAAATATCTTTAGAATTGTTCTTTTGAATTCTTAAGATTACATTCATCTAAAATTGGGCTAGGATTTAATTCTGCATACCCTGCTAGGATAATTATATTATTAAAAAAATAGTAATAGATGAAAATAAGAAAATATTTGCTAAATTTTAGTGATATTTCATAATAAGAGTCAAAAGCAATTTATTGCAAAAAATCTTTGGTACAAGACTATAAACTAAACTAAAAACTATTTGCAAAATAGTAGTAACATATACATATATAATATAATTATGTGGTGTGTGTTTGTTGGGGATTTGTGCGTGTATGTTTACATTATCTAGAATCATACGAAATTTTCGAAGGAGTGTAGTGTATTATTGTCATTAAGTATGCATTGTCTATGAATGTTCGCACTTTTTTTCTAAATTTTTTGTAATTAATTTCCATTTTAATTTCATGGTCTAAGTTATTACAAATTTTAGTTGCTATGTGGTGAAAGTTATTTGAATGTTTATCTAAGCATAAAAGTTTTTGAGAACTTAATATATTGTTTTAAAAATGAAAGAGAAGGTGTACCAGATTTACACTTAAATAATATTGATACCATATGCATTTGAATTCTGTAATAAGGAGCTAATATTTTATATTGAATTCGATAGACGGATGAACTGTCATGATTTTGCGCAAAATTAAGTGTTTTAAGAGACCGATTGAAAGTTTTAGACAGAAGTATGCGATATTTTGAATTTATGTTTGTAAAGAGAAATGAGCAATATTGAAAATGAGATAAACAAAAAGAATTTATTAATTGTTTGTGATATATATTTGAGACGTTTCGCAGATTGTAAAGATACCTAACTCCAGAAGCCATTTTTCAATTTTAGTCATTAAAAATTGTTCGAAACTTAAATCATTGTCAATCTCAACACCTAAATAATGTATTGATTCCCTTTGCTTTATTGGTACTTGATTTATATTTAGTTCAATGTTTTTGTGTTTTTTTGTGATTTTTTAATGTTTTTGTGAAGAAAATTATAAATTGTGTTTTTTCAATATTTACTTTCAATTGATTATTTTTAGAAATACTTTTTTAAATGTTCGATGTCATTTTGGAGAACCTTTGTAGCATTAAAGGCATTTACATTAGTACTTATGAGACAGGTATCTTCCGCATATTGATAAATATTACTGTTTTTTATCTGTTTCGCTACATCATTTACGTAGAGTGAGAATAGGATGGGGCCAAGAACTGTGCCCTGAGGTACTTTATAAGGAAGTTCATTATCAAATTTATAGCGTAGTCCTCAAAATTATAAGGCATTAATTTGTCTTTCAATATGTTAAAGTTCATTGATTGAAACACTTTGCTCAAATCGAGAAGGGCAACGCAACTACATTTATTAAAAGCTAAATTTGATTTTATTTGCTGTGATATTGAATAATAATAATTATTATAATTATTGTTATTATTATAAATATAATAATTATTGTTATTGTAGAAAGGAAGGGGAAAGAGAAGATAGACAAGTACAGGGAGTTAGCAAAGAAAATAGAAAGGCTGTGTGGAAGTTAAAGAATTTTGAAGTAGTCCCAGTAGTAGTAGGAGCACAAGGAGCAGTTTGTAAGAAGCATAAGAGATACTTGGAGGAATTGGGAGTACCAAAGTGGGGTGGAGCAGTAGCACAGAAGGCAGCATTGTTAGGAACAGCTAGAGTCCTGAGGAAAGCGCTCAGACTCCTTGGGAACTGGTGAGTTCCCTGAGCTGATAGGGATACCAGCATGAAGCTGTGAGATGCTAGAATAATAATAATAATAATAATACTGGTTAAGATGAGGCAACAAATAGTTAAGATAAGGAAAGCTGTACAGGGTAGTGAAAGGCAAATTTATTAACGCACAAAACCAGACTCATTGCGGAAGTTGAAAAAGTATATGGAAAGGATAAATCAAGGAAGTGGCCATATGAAGCTTGAAGCACAAAAAAGTTCTACAAAAAAATCAATGTAAGAGAAAAGTCAACTACTTGATGAGGTGTGGATGCAGTAAGTTCTGAGAGAGTATATGGTGAAGAGTGGAACCAGGGATAAAGAATGTACAGGTGCAGAAGGAATTTAGACAATAAAAATTGATCACAATGAGACAAAGAACTGGATGTGGACTTTTGTAACATGCTATTAACTGGTTTGTAAACTTGCTGTTTGATAATACTGATAATATTACTAAATTCCTCACAGTTGTCAAAATGTATCAAAAATATCGCATTAAGCTGTACATGTCCACTTTGAATATCATAAATGTTAACATTAGCTAAAAAAAATTTAAAGCTACCAGTCCACCGGTGGACCGCCAGGAATTTTCATTTGATGAGGGTTTCATTTGATGAGGGGATATTTTCGAAATTCATTTTTTTCATATTCAATATATTGACAAGTTTGCGGAAATGAGCAAACTGTAGTTGTCATTAGACAGATTAAATTATTGAGAGAAAACAGCTGGAAAAATATCGTAGGAGCACAAAATGAGTAGTCAATCCCTTATTACTTAAAATTCATTTAATATAGAATACTTTTTAATATTAAATGGTTTTTCCTGCCTTTTCTATTTATTTGCTTTGCACATTTGCATGGTCTTCAGAAACGAATGATATTTTTGATAAGCATTTGTACATGCCACCATTCTCGTAAAAACTAAAGTAATGACGATTTTGTAGTTCAAGGCCAGGGTGGGAAACGGGCTAATAAGCGGTTCACTCTTGCAAGGGTAGGGTCATTCGAGTTGAACACTACCATATTTAAGTAAATGTTTTAGAAGCAAGCATTTAAATCTTTGAAATTCTAATGGATTATAAATATGCTTGTTTTTTTGACTTTGTATTGTTATTGTAAATTTTTGTGCGTATTATTCAAGTATTTTTTCTTTGATCTGATCGGATCATGGATCAATGTTAGACTGGTTGGGTCGGAGACCAGGTCAAAAAAATTGCGCGCTTATTTAAAATTTCTTATTTGAATATAATGCAGAAGAAATAGGCAAGAGAATTACTAGATTCTTTTTGTGAATAGTTGAAAATATAGTTATCAAGGAAGCCTGCATATTATGATGTCTAATTACATTTTGCCTTAGGCTAGGAAATTTTCATTCAAAAAGATTAATTTTTCTCAGACATCAATTCTCAAAGCAAATAATTATCATCAAACACCCTAAATTAATAAAGACAAACAGCTGGAATATCCAATTTTCAATACTAAAATTCATTTAATTTAAAATACTTTTTAATGCAATGCTGGTTTTGTAGTCGGCATGGTCTTACCAATTTTTCTACTTTTGCAAATTTGTTTGGCTTTTCAAAAACGACAAAAATTGGTGTCTATTGGCAATAAAGAAGTTGACTCAATAAGAGAGCTTCAAAATTGTGCAAGTCAGGGTAAGTTGGTTAACAATTTCTTCAAATATCAATGCTTCTTAGTTTTAGAAAATTTTCTAAATTTTCTTCAAATATCAATGCTTCTTAGTTTTAGAAAATTTTCTAAATTTTTTATTTTAAAACACTTAGTTTAATATGTGTTACCAATTTCATAGATTTCCCCCTTATTTATTCAACTCAATTGATATATATATATATATATATATATATTAGTAATAATACTTTTCTGCAAACTTATATTTACACAGCATCATTGTACCATTTTCTGCTTCTATAAAGAGAAAATTACACCATTTTCTATATATTATTATGTATATTTCAATTTGAAATTTTTGTAATAGACTGTATGCAAGAATTCTCATTATATAAATTAAAATATTTGGCAATAACATTATAAATCATTAAAACATTATTGAATATGTCAAAATTTATTGAGCATTAATTTTTCTTATCCTTACTTAGCCAATAATTTCTAAATAAGCAATATGTTTCTTCAAATGATTATTGAAATATAAATTATGCATAGTTGAAAACCTTACATCAAATTATTTTCCTGTACTAAAATTGCAAATTTGCATAATTTTTTAATTTCATCCAGCTACTTCTAATGAAAGGAAAATACCGAGCATTTTTCTAGTAAATTAACTATTTTCCATTTAGTTTATTTGCTCATACAATAAATGCATACAATTTTCGAATTCAATTTCTGTTCTAATTTTATTTTTCTGCTGAAAATTTTTAAACTCCCATCACATTTATTCATATCACATTGATATCTCAATGGGGAGAAATGGTTTATTTTCCATGATCTTTTCAATCTTAAAACAATAGCCTAATCTTTGCCAAGAGCTGTAGTTTTCAATATCACCTAAATAATTCTATCCCCCTAAAACAGAATATTCTAGTAGCATAATTGTTAATTGTTAGAGGCTTCTTCAACCAATCTAGATATTTTCTAGCCTTAAAAGAAACACTGTGTGAAGAGTAAATTTTTTTATGCATGTGTTGCTATTCATTTGTTTAAAGAGTCTTTCTCAAGCATTTTCTATAAATGAAACACTATTAGTTTTATTAAGCAGTAGATTAAAAAACTAAGTATTAAACCTAATCTGCCCAATGCTATTAAAAAGATACAAAACTTTTCAATATTTTCAAGAAATTTTTTCAAGGCCACTCAATTCTTTCCATTCCCAATGCTTAGGGAATCAAAAATTTCTAAAAACCAGCTATTTTTTATTATTTTGATTGCTAAGGGTCCTAATTTTATAAAAAGTTCATAACGCATATTTTTACTAATATTTAACGATAATATTTCTACGCAATTTTCATAAACTTAACACACATTCAGGCGTGATGTATTCATTTCGTATTAAAATGATAGTATTTTCTAAACATTCAAAACCTATAGAAATTCTTTAAAACCCATCATAATTGGACAAAAGTAATTACGCAGGGTCTTACAGGTAAAATTTTATTTTGTTCTCATACCGTTTGCAATAAATTTTGCTTTCCTGTTTCAACTTCGCGTCATTCTGCATATTGCATCCACCATTCCAAAACACAAGTTGCATGGTTCTGATTAGGTAAAAACGTTGCCTTGTGTTACATAAAAATGGAATTATGACCTATCTAGTAAAAAGGTATTGTTTGCAAGTTATGTCTAAATGGCTTCGATAATAAAAGCCTCGAACGTTTATTTTCGAATAAACCAGCATATAAATAATAACAAGCACAAACTACACTTATCATTAAATGCGAGACGACAGGAGGCACTGAACTTTGCTAATAAGAACTTGAACAAATTCTTTTAGCATATTACTGATGTATTTATCTCTGCGGTTATAATTTTTCACAAGCAGCAAAGCAGAAAGATAAAATCATTTTTTGAAACATGGTCTGCGCAGTGAGTTCCAGACGAGTCAACTCTTTGAGAAAACTATTTCCAGAAACAATACAAAAAGGTTATATCCTCGATTAGAAACAGTTATACAGTGAATAATTATAACAACGTGGTACACAAAGCAACAGATTAAAGCCACTCATGCTTATTCATCATATTAAAACGGAAAAAACCAATGCGATGGTCATAAATAGGCCTAAAATTGTTATTTCGAGAATTTCCAAAAACATTGACGAGATTGTCTATTCAAAATTCCTGTAATTCATAGACAGTGCTAGTTATGTGCAATACTGTTGAAAAGCTATATACGAAATTCCTTCACATGCCTGGTTTAGCACACGGTTTTAACTAACTTCCCAAAAATGTGAGATCCGCAATTTCTGCGATTGATATTTTCATAGCGAGTGTGGCAAAAATATTCTGTAATTGTAGCCTCAGACAAACATTGTTCCGAGAATTCACTGGTTTGCCCTTACCGTCTGTGCCTTTCATCATCACCAGGTGGTCTTCATGGTAATTGCATTATTTATTACACCAAGTATTTTTTGAGTGTCAACAATTTTCGATGCACTTGGCTACTGAAGTACCAAAAGTACTGAAATTTTCGAAAATTATCGACACAATGTACAACAACCTCATACAAGAATGGCGTTTTTAGTTGCTTCTTTCGACATTTTACCAGAAGCTATTACGAAATTACAGGGAAGATTCGATATTTTTGAAGAAAGTTATCGATAACGTAACAGGCGACAATTATAAAGAGAAACCTAATGCTGTTTTGAATTGAAATTCCGATCTAATGATTTTGGAAGATTTTGCAAAAATTTTGAAAAGTGAAAAAGTTAGTTCTGATTTGCTTCCAATAGATACTCCAATTTTTCGATATGCACCTTTGGAATCGCCGACATAGAGTTTTCTCAAAAATGGGACAAACACAAACACCATTTATGTGTCTATTGGTAAAATGCTGTATATGAATAAGAATACCAATAAATTCTGTTAATACGTCTATTTTAGCGTATATTTCATTATTTTTTACGCATTTTGAACAATTTTAACGCATGAAAATCTGGGCCCTGGTTGGACTGCAAATGTCGAACTCAAAGTCAGATTTAATAGTTCCGCAATTGCAGAGATCGGAGATTTGGCGCCAAACTGCACCAGCAAATTGTCTCGAACTAGTGAGATTTTAGAATATACGTAAAGAAAGAACACTCCTCTACCTTAGTTCATGAGATATGACAGCTGAGAAATATTTTGAAAAAACTGTCACAGATTAAAAAAATTCCTGTAACTTGGAGGCAACCAGCAGAATCTGTGGCAATAGTGTGAAAAAATAAGAAATACATTACACATTATTCTATTGTTATTGATTAGAAAATGACAAATTTTCAAACAATAATCATTGTTTTGTGTTAATGAGGAATGCTAATGAGAAAACATAGAACAAATTTCAAATCGAGTATAGAGATAACTGTTTAAAGTATAAAAATAAATTACTTCTATTAACATTTTTAATATATATATATATATATATATATTAATATTAAAAATTGTTCTAAGTGGAAGATATATTTCTTCAATATTCAAATCATTAACATAATCACAATAATGAATGTTTTATATAATTTAAGCAAATATTGAAAATATCTTGGAAAACATGAGTTAACTGAATTTGTATATTTGAAATGATTATTTCTAAATTTTTGAACTTAAAGTTATAACTAAAAAAAATTCTCTTGTAAAATCTCATTGGTATTTGAAGAAATTTCGAATGAAACTATATTGATTTGTAAATTTGAATCCATCGATCGACTTTATGGAGTTGTCGCCATTAATACAAATAAATTCCGGTTGATAAAGCTAAAATTTAAAGTTCATAGTGTAAACTACGCTGTGAAACAAGGCGATATATCTATTGGGGTAAAATTTTTTAATCCTGTTGCATCTTACATTTATCTGTCCAATTACTACGACAACATTAACACCCATAACATAGAGTACGACAAGGGAACGTTTTATTATTTCCCTGCTATTGAAAGCGAACGATGGATAAAAGCACAGGAAGTGAACTTTTACATCTTTACCCCAATTGTTAAAGTTAAGGTTCATCATGATGTAGAAAATGTGAGTAAAACTATGGAATTATGTCTGTTACATAACGCTTACATTGGAAAACTAGAAAGTTCAGTTGTAACTGAAAATGCTCTTATTCTTAAATATTCAGAAATCTTTTCAGAAATAAGTTGGGTAAAAGTGTCTCTTGAAAATGCTATAGTAAAAAAGATTTCCATAGACCGCTTTGCTTCAACCGCAGATACATTCAAATATGAATTACCAGCAAATGTTTCAAATAGTGGATTTTTTGTCTATTACTTGACGACTGCTATTATATGTCCGAATGGAAATACTATTTCCACAGATAGTTATCCTCGTAAGTTCTTATACAATCCTTTTAACGTTTTACTGCATCCTTCAACATTGGGGAGTGTATCAACATATCAAACAGCAAACGATTGCAATTTAGTTTTCTTTATCCAATTCGAGTCGGTTTTAGATACTTTATGTTATAGCATAACGAAGAAAGTTTTATTTATGTCGTCCTTTGCTTTAGAACAACAGCGCCATATAGAGATTGTTCCAGAGGTCACATTTGAAGAAAAGCCCATCTGTAGTTTTGCTCAAAATTTAAAAAATACATCAATATACTGTTATCAAAACTTTGCAATATATGAGATTCAACTTAATGAAGCCAGTCCTCCAAAAATCCAAACAAGCTATGGATTTCCTGTTAAAGTCTTCCATGTGACATTGTTGGTAGGACAAACTTGGAATTTTTTAGAGACTGTTCTATACGTCTATGGCACAATATCAATAAATGAATGTTCCAAAATATTGTCTTCCTGTAACGATTTCAATTCTGTGTATTCAAACTTCAATGTGTTATAGGAACTCCAGACAAATGACTGGGAATTGTTAAGTGTAGATAGTTTTCCTGAAGTTGACAGATATAGCCATTCGACATCATGCAATGAATTGGTTTTCGTGCTTCAAAAGTTGAAATGCATTTCGAACGAAGGCCATGAGTTTACATTCCAAAAATCTGGCCCAAATAATGAAGTTGTATTGATTCCCGATGATGACTTAATTTACTGTTTGAGTTATATTTCTTTTAAGCCAACTATATTGCAAGGTTTTCTGGATGATGATGATGTCCAGGATTGGATTTGCACTGTCCAATGGCTTGGAAATTATCCTAATTACTTTGGGAAAAGTTCTTTTTCTAAACTTGGAAATTTTTCATTTTTTCAAAATGAAATATCTTTTCGAAAGTTTGCAGATGCTCTCAAAGGTTATCATCTTCAATTACTGGATGTAAATTTTGATGGTTTTGATGATTTGGTTTACGCTTCCGATCAAAAAACTAATATTGTTATTAACAAACTTCAATAACAGTTTGTATGAATATATTTGCCTGTGTTGAAATTCATAAATTGAAAAGTTTAATTTGTACACATATATTATGTACATATATTATATGAATATAATTTATATTATTTCCATGCATAAAGCATGCACTGTTCCTGAGAAATCCAAGACATTGAACTTCTTTAACAAATATCTACATATACTATTTGCATATATATTAGAAAAGAATGGCTATGTATTCCACCACTCTTTATTGTAAGTTTTGAACTCTTGTGCTAAACAAATTTAAAGTTCTATAAAAAGGTATTCATGTCTATTATATTTTTGGGATTTTTCCATATAATTATTCAAAAATTTCTTTGTCATACATAACGTATCTTCAATTTAAATTATGCAGTTTTAGCTAATCCTTGTACTTCTTTAGGAAATTGATTCATATTAAAGGGGTAGTTTTAAATTTTTATAAAATTTCTTGATTTTGGTGTTTTATAGTTTTCAAATACAGGAATAAGTATCAATAATTTTTTAATTGCCGCTAATGTAAAATTCAATTCTCTACATGTACATATTTTTTAGATTAATAGAACGAAAATAAAGAAAAACAGTGAAACACTCACTATGCACTATGGGACTTAAGGCATTGAACCTCTGACTTTACACACGGAAACACTGTTTTTCTCCAACAAAACAAAATATTCGGGGGCATTTGTTGTTTACATGGAAATTAGACCAACTCATTATCTGAACAAGAATTTGAATGTTTTAACAAACCCATGGAGGAGAGTCCTGCGAGTACACTAAGTTTGACTCGAGGTCCAAAAACTCAACTCGATATTTCGAGTGCTCGAATCCAACTTGATATTATTTGCCTTTAATTTCGAAGAGTCCATCAACTGTCAACTGTTTATCTCAAGCAGTAAGCCACCAGGCTTGTTTCTCTCATTCAGTTTAACATCTTGTATCTTTATCGGGCCGTGTATATAGGGTAGCACAGTTATATGCAACAAACGGAGCGGATGCTTAAATGCTTGGTTCAAGAAAATGCAATACTGCTCTTCAAGGGAATATTTATTTAGCTTTGCCTTACTAGAAAAATACGTCTAAATATAATTGTAAACATCGACTTGAACGCGACTGTACTCGAACTCCAGTCAAGCCTAAAAATTCAACTTGTAGGGGCCTACCACAGATGCGTCCATATCAAAGCCTTTTAGTATTTAACAGGTTTGGGTAAAATTGTTTTAAGTTGTGGAGAAAGCGGTTTGTTACTTTAAATAATGCTATTGGATATAAAGTTAATCTTTTCGTGCAGCTACAAGATCAAACATCTCTGTATGAATTGCTTAAAGGTTTAAATGAGGTAGAACACATAAATTTAAGATTAAGTTTAAAGAATGATTTCTTCTAGATGTAAATTGATGCTTGTCATTAGTATTATCCTCTAATGCATTTGAGTTCATTTGCGTAGTCGCAATGTTTAAGTAAATGATAAACTATCTTAAGTCAACAAACTACATTCTCGTTTGCTCACACTAAAATGGTAAAATACTTTCTTCATACTTCGTAATATGTCCATTTCAATCACTAATAATTCAAAAGTTTACAAGCATCTCATTTTCCCCAATGAGTGAAAATTTAATGTGTATATATGCGTGTCCATATAGTAAGGCAAATTCGAATAACTAATATTTCATTTTCATTACTGTTAATCTCATAATTAGAATATTGAACAGTTTTGATTCTGTGTGATGTCTCTTAAAATTGTAAACGTTCATGCGTACATCTGACAACGCTTTTATTTTTCTATTGATTGCATTGTTTACCCATTAATGCCTTTCCAGATCGTCATTTGAAGAGTGAGTAGCTTTATAAAATTTGAAAATTTGGTTTTTTATAAAGTTTGCTGAATATTCCTGGTTAAGGCAAATAAAATGTGATTTAATTGGAATCCAAATTGTCGCCCATTTTCACCAATGTCTCGCTTTTGTTGCAGCTATCGCAATTATTTGGCAGAGGACGGATAAAACTAATTGAATGCAAAAACCAGTCTAATTTTGGACGGCTTTACCTTGTATTAATAACTTTGTTCTATTCTAAATAAAGAATTATTTTAATTCAATATATAGTGACCCCCCTCCAGAAATGCGTTCAAAGTAGTTTGATGTTGTTTGATTTGAATTAATTTTTAACACTTAAATCTTTCTTTTGCTTAGATACCTATTTTCTAGGAATTTCATAGTCATTTATGATTAGATGAAATTTTTGTGTACTGTAAAGTACCACGGGAAGCGAATAATATATAATTCTGTAGTTTCTTTTTAACGCCTCATCAAATTTAGAATTGCAACATCTAAAAAATGAATTTAATTTAGTTTTTTTCTTTTGTAAATTTGATGTTTTCAGTCTCAAGCTGAATTTCTTCAAAATTAATGAGCTTCTTCCTAGTTATATGAATTGCAAATGTGTAAAATTAAACACTTTTGTTGCAGAAATTTGAATATATATATATATATATATATATTGACAAGCCCAAGTAGGATTGCACAGGCTCAGCCCAAGTCAAAGATAAATCATAGTGGACAAATGCCAACAAAATAGCAATGGCATCTGGCTCAAGCTCAGCCCAAGTTAATCCAAATTCTAACAAAATATTATATAAAAATTTACAAAATTTAATAAAAAAATTATAAAACCCAAAAAGTTGAAAAAGATCCACATTGCTCGAAATACATCAAATGTATTTTGATGTTAATATTATGTCAACAGGGAAGATTTCTCTTACTGGAAGGTTTTACCAGAATGGTTAAAAATTTTCACAATATTTAGAGACTATTGTTTAATGAGATAATTTTTCTATTTTTTTCTATATGCTCTACAGCATTTAAGCGTTCATTGATATTTGACGTTAGTGTCCAGCAGCAAATTTATATTCGAAAAATGAGGGATTAGTGCAGACTTGTCAACGGGCCGAACTTCTAACGAGCCGAGCTTGAGCACAGTATTTGATATACAACGAGCCCAAAACGAGCCTATTTTAGACAAAGCAAGTTTATAGTTCTGCTTGTTAATTTGATTACGGAGATTTTTCTTATTTTTTGCAGTCAGTATGCCTTTCCTATAATCTTATTTAAGAAATGTTTATTAAATAATAGGAAGAGCTATGTAAAAAATTCTTTGAGCACAATATTTTTAAAAAAATACCGAGCTAAAACGAGCTTTATTCAAAGATTTTATGTGGCGAGCCGAGCCGAACTTACACAAAATTTAAACGAGCCGAACCGAGCCGAGCCGAGCTTGGAAATCTCGGCTCC
>CABFPE010000414.1:313332-333914 GCA_900660155.1 Hofstenia miamia | reverse complement strand
ACCGGAGCCGAGCCGAGCTTGGAAATCTCGGCTCGTTGACAAATTTGGATTAGTGCCAGCAAGGCAGAAAATATTCATCGTCAATGAAATTCACAAGTAGCGGAAAGGTCGCTATAATGAGCCGGGCGGTTAAAATGAGAAGCTTCAATTTCACTATATTAAATCAGAATGATGACGATAAGAAACATGAACATGACGTCTTTAGAGGAAATGCAACGCGATATTATTCACTGCCTGATGTCGATGACAATTGACTATCAATACTCTTGTCATAGTGTGATCGGATATATTGTCTTGCAACCGAAAGACAAATGCCATTTGATAGTAAATTAAATGCTGACTGCGTCTAAGTAAGGACCTCTAGTTATCATGTATTGAAACACAACAGAAGATAATGCTAAGGTCATCAAAAAATAGAGGTAATTTAGTACAATGCAGTCGTCCAAAATGAGACACTCAAAAATTGGGGAGCAGATCCCATTCTGTGAATCAACGGAAACCGAAACTAATGAAGATTTCAAAGATTCCCAGGAATGATCAAGATGTCGACTGCATATTCTGGAATTAATTATTTTTCTTGAGTAATCTTGGAGAAAAGTGGATTTAATGTCGCATTTGTAAAAAATGAGCTCATGTTGAGTACGCCAGATCATATGCTCTGTGTATGTGACTTTTGCCATGCATAAATTGCATGACATAAGGAAGTCATCTCCAATCATCAGGATCGTAGCAAAGGGATTTTCAAGCATCCCCTAAAATATTTTCTAAGTGAAATTAGCATCCCCTAGACCTTTTCAAAATGAAACAAAATATTGATACAACAATCATAGCAGCATAGGATTTTTTAAGATTACTTTTTTGTTTATTTATTAGACTTGGCAGTCAAACACCATACCAGCATGCTAACAGAGTTTTTTCAATTTTAATTCCAAATTGAATTATCAATTTTTTTAATTTTTCTTTGAAATTTATGAAATCAATCAATAAATTTCGCGGAAACTTTTATTGGGCCCAGTAGAATTTACAAAAAATGATTTTTGAAATAAGAACTTTTATTGGTTTTCATTTTTTCCATTGTACCTATATAATAGCAGCATTTAATTATTAACTCACAGATTTCTAGTATATGAAATTATCCAAAGTGTTATTGTTGAATCTGGACAATCTAAAATAGTTAGAAATTGCTTTTAAACTGGATGATTCAAGTTACAATAATGTGCAATATTCATGGAGATTTTTAATAAAGGTACATGTAGTCCGACAGAGTAGATTGCAATTTCATGTGAGTAGTTGCAGAAAAATATATAAACTGTATTCTTCAAGACTCCATATTTTTATAAATGTACGACCTTTCTCTTCTTATATTCAAACTAGGGCTTTAAGACCAGAATATTATTGGTCGCAGCATCATGAAATTTTCTGGTGACCATGGTCACACGGCATAACGTCTACGTTGGTAAGTATGAGTAGTAGTCTAAAATCCGTGGTCCCAGTTTTCTTGTTTATGTTTCCAGTCTCATGAGAGTCCCATTCCCATTGCAGAAAAATTAGTCCTCGTTTCCCATCCCATGGAATTCCTTAATACATTTTTCTGTATATTGCATCACCTATATTTATATTAATAAATTAGCATCCCTTAAGCAATGAGGCTGATTACGGGCTTGCCAATAATTTTAATAAATCAATATCAAACTTTGTGTTGTATATAAATAACAGAACCAAAATGTAGAGCAGATCCCAAAATGCATTACAGTCTGCCATTGTTGCTTTACATACAAGTAGATTTGTGGCTCCGATATAAGCACCACATTTGCCTTTATTCATCATTAAAGTTGATACTTTTTTAAAGGTGTTTGTTTTCAATAGAATCGTGAAGTTTTATAGACTACGGTTAGCATAAAAGCTTCTGATAAGATGATATAAAACGAAGAGTCATGTTCTTATCTAAGTAACATAAAATATAATTGGAAGCATGAAACAGGCAGTTTCTGGATGATAACCATTGTTTATTTCAAATTTGATATGTTTCCTATTGTCAATGATAAACACTCGATTTAAGACTCAATATGCAAATGGTTATATTATATTTTCAAAGAAATGATGAAGACAGAAATAGAAGAGCGAACTAGGTTGCCAGTACCAAGGGGCATTAAGAGAAGAAAGTTATCAGTAGAGACAGCAAAGGTTAACAAAGTATTAGAAATTATAGCTGCTAAGAGTGTAACAGAGGTAAATAGGTTAGTGTATGCAGGCGCATGAGAGGTGCTGAAGAATGGACGTGAAGAAAAGAAGTGGAGAAGGTATGGGAGACAGAAAGCCAGTATGCCAGAGAAGAATTGAGAACAAATTGTCTAAGATCAGGCAGCAAATAGGTAAGATCAGGAAAAGAAAGGCAGTACATATCTAAAATGCTATCAAATATCAAGAGTCAGTAATAAGATAATAATAATAATAATAATGAAAATAATATAAATAAGCGTGACAACAATATCAGCATAATCACTGTTATAAGGTTGCTACACAAGATACTGCTCAGTAATAATGACATCGGCTGAGCTAATGTAAAAATGTTTTTAGATAAAACGCATTATAACAATATTGATGAAAATTAAAAACAACATTATTACAAATGCACGGGGATTATTGGGGAATAATTGAAAAATTGGCCATTATGTACATTGTCATTTTTTATGTAAATGCCTACACCTCAAAAGGAAAAATCTGAAAGAATCATATGAAATAAAAGTGTCTCCATTTTCATTTTTCTTAAGCAGATCGCTGTCCCCGAAGGCGTTGTGACCTCTGACTTTGCGAACGGTACGCGTCAATAGACTTGGGAAGATCTTTCTAATGTAGCTACGATTTAACAATTCGCACCTTACGCATAAATGTGAGATACGATCAAGCACATACACTTTTACAAATAGGGATTAGTAGTGCAAACTTAAAAGCTGTAAAGGAAAAATGAAAAATGTTTTCAGCACACTTCTTCTTATTTTGTTTATATTTGTTCTTATGAAGTCGGTATTTAATAAAAAAAGTGTATTGAAGGAGCTCATTTAATGCCTTATTTGCTAAGATACAAATTCTCTTAAATGGTTAAGATTCATACTCAGTAAATGTTCATCTCATTTGCTTGCTCCAAATAAATTTTACTTTCGCTCAGATTTCAAAATTTTCCTATCTTTGATTCATTATCTAGCTAATACACTATTAAGCATATTCTACATATTTTCTCTACTTTCTATTGTTGCTCAGTTTGCTTGCCCCAAATAAGATATACAATTACTCACGATGTTAACCGTGATTATTCAATTTTAAATTGTGCAATAATTGCTTCAATTGAAAACTATGTGGTGTTAAAAATGCAAAATGTCCGTATAAAGTATTACTGTATACCTGGTATATTTTTTGAATTTAGATTAACTCAAGCATAGCCAGCATCGTCTTACGGCCAGCTTAGGAAAATATCACGTGAACAAATTCTAACACAACAGTATTTTCAAATAATTGTAGCAATTGCACAAAAGCAATATGCACCGTGGTGCTAAGCATGGTTTGAATCTATTAGACAAATAAATTAGTTGAACATTAATGAATAATGTAAAATTAGGACTTTTTTTTATTTCCAATATTTTCGTAAATTTGACTATCAAAGAAAATTTTCATCGGGTCTTTTCACTTTACGTAAGTGTACTTTCCGATTTCAAAAGACATGCCTCTTCCAAAATCAAGCTGTGAATGGTAAATTCATTCTATCTTCATTATCAGCAGCCAGTTTTAATATTGTAATTAATTATTGTTTCACTTGTATTTATGCAGTAAAATCTAACTTGAGCATGCTTGCTCTGCTGCTAAGCTATACGATTTAGTCAGACATCTAACTTAGCCTGGATAGTGGGTCTAATTTCAACAACTTTCACTGCAACTGAAGTGATGATGTGATCAAATGCTTTGAGTACCTTTAAATGACACACTTGGTCATTTTAGGAACTTATCAAAACAACAATAGATCTATAGCATCCCGGAGGAAAGCTGGGTGTTCCTACTGATTTTAATTTGCTAAGAGTTGAGAGGTTTCTACAACCGCCTCAGTGCTCTAACGAAAGGGAGAGTTGCATAGAATTTGACCTCGTTGCAATCAGTGGGTTGAATTCATTCCACTTTATGTATTTAAAGCATAAAAAAAATTTGTTTTTTATCACAAAACAGATGACAACAATTGGCATTACAACAGGCGTGCTGTTAACTTGGATCCAGATATGAATCGATGGAATCAATGGATGTCCACTGGATATGGATCAGAAAATATATTTTATGGATATCCATTGATCATTATAGATCAAAAATAAAAGTTAACAGATAACTTTTTGAGTAAAATATCTTAAAATGAACCACTGGCGTACGCAGGGTTTTAACATTTATCTTGTCACAGCTAGTGTCGTGCCTTGTTGCTAATTTTAATTATCTTATATGTAGGCTAGGAAGCTGCTCTAATTATTATATAGTTTTTATTTATTCAGCAGCTCGTGTTGATGCATCTTAGCAGTGGCGTACGAAGGGGGGACATGGTGGAATGCCCCCCGTCAGGTTTCCAAATTTGATTTTGACTGGATAAATCAAAAAAATTTTCGTAAAAAATTGAAAAATTTATAATCTAGGATCACGAAATCCATTTTAGGGTCTATTTTTTCAATATTTTCAAAAATTTTCGCGGATGACGATGATGTCTCCTGCGTACGCCCCTAAACGAGCAATGAAAGTATGCGCGCAACAACTTTGTTGCACAAATCTGGTATTATAATACGTTTGTACCAATCACATTAAACTGAGAGCTTAATACTTTCTTGCTTTTGTATTGTATACCTGTTTTCAATTAAATGGATCAGCTGCCATATCTTACCCGAGCATATGAATCATTCTGGATTGATCCACATAAATTTTTGGGAATTGCTTTGCATATGGATCGGAAAATATTCGATGCACGGCAGTCCTACATTAGTGTTACAAATTTTTATTCGACATTAAGGATTAATCACAATGTCCAATAAAATAATAACCTATCTGGTAGGAAATATTAATTATATAATGATGTATTCACTAAAATCAAGGAAATACTAAAATATTAATATTATTGCTTTTCTTGAAAAAGTTCTGAATTGATATTGCTTTCTTTTATTAAACTTGTGCTTTTAGAATGAAAGACTCTATCCAAAAAGTTCACAGTTTGAAATCGT
Organism: Hofstenia miamia; assembly: GCA_900660155.1. Taxonomy (NCBI): domain Eukaryota; kingdom Metazoa; phylum Xenacoelomorpha; order Acoela; family Hofsteniidae; genus Hofstenia; species Hofstenia miamia. The sequence goes on along the minus strand of CABFPE010000414.1, from coordinate 328,677 downwards.
AAGTCCATTCATGTTTTACGATGGCGTTTTTATTGAGACAGTCAAAACAATGCTACTAGAAAAATATACAATTACTATTTATGATTTTCTATTAGTTATTGTCTAAGAGCAAAATCTGCTACATGATCCTCCTAGAATAGAAGCAAAAATAATGTAATTTCATTTTTCAAAGTATATCAACTAGTGCAGTGATTCGATTTTGGAAATAATATGGAATTACTTTTATGTTCCACACTTGAGCCACAGAAAATTTGGTAAGTTTTAGTATTTTACCAAGAAAATTGCAAAAGCATCTAAGTCCCACTTGCGAAAATTGAAAGAAATTTCATATATATTTATAACAACAAAAATTTCTGTGTACCACATCTGGGAAAACAAAGTTTTGCCATGTAAATGCTTTCACTTACAAAATCTTAATTTATTAATACAACTAAAAAATTTTTATTAGTCCTAATCAAGAAATGTATGTCAGAAAGGTTAAGATGGTACCATCTTAAAAAAATATTAGGAATTGCATGAAAATTGTATACATGTATTAGTACAATACTTTCGATATAAAAAATTTAGGAAACAAAATAGAATGCAAAATCGGAAATATAAAGTCGAATTCCTACTGCATACATGTACTCTAAGAATTATAAAACTAATAATAGGTTATTGTTACATATCCCTTATTAAAACTGTAATATTCAAATTATTATTAGAATAATTTATGAAAATTTCAGCACTGAATTAATATTGCCTGGAAACTAGCAATACTCCATTGGACATTATTTTATGTTACTTATAAAAATTAGATTTAAATTTAATCAACGTAAAAATATTCAATTTAAATTTTTTATAAGCAAAATTATTATTGCATTGTTGAAGAATATATAGTAGGATATATTCAACAGTATTCTGCATTGATACAAGTAAAATTTGTTAATGGTTTGCTGTTTTGAGTTAACATTCGCTACTTTTTATTTGCCTCCGAAGTATCAGTTTAACCGTTCGCATTGTAATGCAGTCCTGTCTGCTGTTTCATCGTTGATGATTGAATTGAATAATTTTAATTAGTAATAGAAAATACATGTAGATATATTTCACAGTTATATACAACAAAATAGTTAACAATGCTGGGCTACTTAGCCCAATTCACACATAAACAAATCAATACTTTACGGCAACTGCTAGTAGAACTGTAACTATTCTTCTTAATCAAACAACAACCATCAAATAATTTAATGTCTGTTCGCTGAAGGATATAATAAGCATTATCACAATACGATTCCCACAAAATAAAATTCCCCGTTTAGAAGATTTGCATAGCAACTTATTGCTGGAACGTAGACAAGATATATTGTGCAGGTTGTTATTTAAAATTTTCTTGAAAAGGCATTATAATGTACTTTACAAGATTATTTTGTGGTTGACATAAGCATATAAATGCGAAACAATGTCAGAGCACCTGTTTCAAATAAAATGCTATAGTGTCCAGCGTTGAACAATAATGATTCTCTGAGGTTATCAATGTTTTCTACATTAAACAAATCATGCATCATTTCGCTGAAGTCTAATAAAATAAAATATATTATCAGGATAACTGTCATTATTTCACTACACACTTAGATATTATCGAAGAAACAAAAACATTTCAACGAATATAATATTGCTATTATACATTACAAATCATTGTTCAAGATATACTTTACAAGTTATTTAAATTATTTTGGATTTAATAAACTTAAATATAGAATCATGAAGTGAATAGGGTTAATATATTATATTATTATTTGCTTCAAAATTAAGAATTATTCGAATAGCTTATAGCACAGTGTAATAAAGCCATATTTAAAAAACTGCCACCATGCACACATCTGATTATTTTTGCGTCTTTGGTTATTATCCACCCGAGTTACAATGGGTCGCCATTCTATGCTTTTAAATGCTGGGCGATTTTCTATAAATTAACCAAATTGTTTTTAACATTCAATTGGAAATGAGCTTTAAAAGAAACTCTTATAAAAAATTTTGAAAGAGTAAAATAGATCAATTGTACTGAAAGGTTAATATTTTTATATTTAAACTTAAAAGATTAATTCAAACAACATACCTACAGTAACAACATTTATATCAATTGATGGCAAGTTAAGTTTTCTATAAGTTTGTGTAAAAGAAATGTGACAAATTGCTCTTCCGCAACGAACACATTTTAAAAATCTGTCAGTAATTGAGTCCCTCAAATTCCTCTGCATTCTCGGGGTAATATTTTTCTTGGACTCCTGCAAATTTTGCTCCAGTTTTGGATGTTTTTGGATTTTTCTTTTCCACATCGTCCTTTATGAAGCATTTTCTATAGGTGAAAGGTCCAGTGAGTTGGCAGGCGACTGAGAAAAGTGCAGACTTTTTCTCTGAAGAAATTTTGGGTATTCTTTGAAGTATGCGGGGGTGAACCATCTTGCTTAAAAATTCATCCAGGCCGTTAACACCGGTCCGCAAATGGGTTAAACTCTATGAAAATATCAGTATGCTTTGAACTGTTCACAGTACCTTCTTCCACAATTCAAGGCACTCTAAGCCATGCATTTTTGGGAAAATTTGGGAAAAATGTTGTTTCTGTGCGGCTTGAACATGGACTTATTGGTCATGAAAACATTTGTATTGCATGCAAGTCCACGGGTCAATAGTTGTGGTATGAAAACTTGCAGCATTTCTGTAGAAGGTCTAAGAAATGTCTATTTGGAAACTCAGGAAATTTCTTAAAAAGAAAAGTACATTTGTCCTGCAATTGCAATTATTTGATCACAAAATGCTGTCATCACTATTTTCACAAAAACGAGCTAACTATAGATTTTTTCTTAAAGAATCAGATTTACAAATGTGCCTATTCGAGTTAATATGCAATTATTTCTTTGTAATTCAAGTCATGATTATGAAATTTAACCATATTCTACACTGGGGGAGGGAAAGGGGTAAATGTACCCCAATGTGAATTTTTATTTACTTTTTTAAATCAAATTTAAAAGGTTGGCTCACATTCTATGAAAATTTTAAGGCGAAATGATTTTTTTCATGCAATTATGACTATTTTATCAATGGTAATTGACATATATTTTAATACAGAAATATAAAAACTGCACTGGCTACAAAAATGTGCTAACACCAGCAAGCATTAATAACTACAAATTAATGTGGCTTATGTTACTACTAGAGCTTACAATTTGTGTTTTGAATACAAAAAAAATAAAAACCCAGTTTCTTAAATTTCAGCCCATTTTTCTAATACATCGGCATAGGCTCAACTCCAGGCCCGTTCTCTTTGAACTTCTCGTCCTTTGCTAGTTCAGGCCTGACAATCTCTACGGGTTCTGGCTACTCTATATACGCTACTGTTCACATGTTATAGGCTTTCAAAAGGATGCTTCGGGTCAGAGAAAGTTGAGTCGGGCTGGTCGGTCAAAATAATTTCCCAACCTGCAATTTAAGAAATTATTTCTAAAAAGTATTTTCACTTGCAATTTTTTTGCCATAAAAAAAGTGAAAGATCCGAATATGAGTAGCAAGGTCACCCTTCAACTATTTTCCATCGTAATTTTGAATTATTTATTGAGATCTTGTAGTAATTGGGTTTGTACCACTTATATATATATATATACTTCCTCATTCAATAATGTGACCGGTTAAGCATATGAGTTCCATAATAACTAGCGAAAAGCTAGGTTGTAAGTGAAAATTGTCGACGTATCTTTGTTACTTAATCCTGGTTTTACCCTTTTGACCTCAAATAATCAAGTGTATCTCTGAAGATCTAATAATTTTTTTAGCACACACATCCTACGCCTTTCAAAATATAAATTTGTTCGTTTAAATATTACTTCGCTGATCTTCAATTGTTATGTATTATTTAATGAATTATCAATATGTAAAAAATATCGAAAAAATTCACGCTTTTAGCAGGGTTGATATGTCGCGTTCAACAAGCCTGACGGCTCTCAATCATTTTTAGAATTGTCATGCACCAGCTTTAAACCGCGAGTCAGTTTCTTATTTAGTACATTCAAGATCCATAGCTTTGCCAGTCCTATCATACTTTTCAAATGAATCCAAAATTTCGCATTTTCTTTTTTATATTTTACCTGCTCTCGGTTTAAGATACTGCTATTAAATCTGGCGAGTCATGCAGTTTGCAAATAAAACATATTTGGGTGCTCAAAGACTGGCCGCGAACAGTAGCCTACTCAATATCGAATTTTCCCCTTCAGGTTTTTAACATTAATTTTGATGATTAAATCAAAAAAAATTGTGAAAAATAAAAAATATTAAGAAATAATGTGGTGTGATGTATTTTCAAGGCCTATCTTGAAAATTTTACCACTCAAGTTGATCCCAACGAGATGTCCAACCTTCAGGAAATTGTGGGTACACCCCCCTTCAATAAGTGACTGTCTCAATTAACACTATTAAAATGTAGTTTTTTTTAGGTAGCAACAGTTCTGGTTTAAACTTAGAGATGTCATCATAAAGCGAAGAATCCACACATTTATGAAATATGACACATCACATTAAACACAAAGTTTCAAAGTGATTTTCTAATTGATTCATTATTATATAGTAAATGCAAATATTAGGATTGTTTATATAGATAGGACATACTAACAATTCATTTTTCTTATAATGCATTCTTCATAACGAGATAATGCAGAAAGCTACTGGTCCATGCATCAATTTTAGAAATCTTGAAGAATATTTTGTGAATGCCTCACGTCCGCAATTAGCTCCGCCTTGTGATATAGCATTCTCAGTTTCACTCAATTGCTATTAGCAGTTCGTATTTGGAAATTTGCCATCGAAACAACTACACCTCTTCATATATGTATGCGGCAATTTTAATTGTACCAATAAGTTACTAGATAAATTCCAATTCTAACAAAAGTTGCTGTTCTATAACTTTTTTACTTTAGATCAATGGCATAACATTTCCTGTCAGTGCTGATCAGCCACTCTTTCAGCCTGGTGACTACAGCTACTGCGATTACTTTTGGGTTAGGCTTAATAATCCGTTGCAATTTCATTTTTTATTTATGCTAAATTTTCACAGTTTTATTAGAACATTATTACATACTGTATTGCTTGATAACTAAAAATGAGTTTTCAAAGTATTCGTTTTTAACAATCAAAATTTTGAACATTCTTACCGTTTTTATCAAAAGCCCTGGATTGCTGTTTTCTGTTAATCATGTGAAAGTTAAAACAGGGAATATCCCAACAAATCATTTGTTCAAATCATTGTCAGATTATTTTTGTTTCCGGAAAATCGGTATTGCAAACGCTATTATTGTAAATCGTTTTTGCTCACAAAATTAATTGCAGATTTCGCAAAATCGATTGTCTGACACATCTGTAATCAATATATTATATCATCGTCACGCATATAAACAGGAAATTAACGCACGTTTTAAATTCCTTAATCATTTGGCACAGAACCAATTTTGCACTTCTTATAAAAGAAATTAATCACCATTGTCAACAGTTTAATAGAAATTATCTCACATATAATAAGTTTGTTAAATTTATATTTATAAAATGATATGCACACTAGCTTCAAGCTGAAATTTACTATATAATGCATAGTCAAAAGCTTAGTTTTATAGTATAACCAATTTAATTAAATTTATTAAATGATATTTAGTTTTTTTGTTAAACACACATGGAACTGTTGCAACCAAACATTTGAAGATCTTTCAAATTCGTTCAAGTTCTCATAAATTTTTTTAAACGTGTTCTACAACTTGAAAATTACTAGCTTGGTTTTTAAATAGGCATAACATTCGAACTTTTCCTTTCAAAATAGCAAGAAATTATTGAAGATTGGCAATTAAATATTATTGTAATGGATAATTTTAGCTGAATAATGTTAAACTTTAGAATGCAATGCATTAATAGACTGTAGAATTGATTTTCGGCACTGAAAACAAAGTTTGTAAACCACATTCTCAAATGCAACTCTTTAAATGACCAAACTGATTTTTTTATAATTATATTGAGAATGTAAAAAATTCTCACAAGGACTTGAAAGAACTTGAAAGATCTTTAAAGTTTAAGTTGGTAACAGTTCCATGGGCAGTAAGTGAAGAGAACATAGTTAATCACAAATAGGTTCCAGTCCTGCTTTAACAAAAAACGCAACATGGGACGCAACCAGTACAGGAATGGGAACAATTTGATTTACATAATATTTGATGTTATCTTTGATAATATATATTTGCTTATCAAAAATATGTCTGTAATGTTTCCATTCAGTATTCATTTTCATCAGTATATGCGTAACTTCAGTACCCTTAATCTCAGCAGTTGCCTAGAAATTTATTTACGGGAACGTTATCCAATCTAACTTTAATGAGAAGCTGAACATATAATGGAAACAAAAATGTCTCAAAAACTGATTTTGGTCTAGATAACACTCAAAACTAATTATAATTATTATAAATTTTCAATTTTCGACATTTTTTGATACATGTCGAAGAAGTTCCTAGACGATTTCAACCTTATATAGATCTCAAGACACTCAAGATCCTCTTACTTACAACTTTATACATACATGCTATTATCTTGGACTTCTTATTCAATTAATCAGATTACAAAAGAAACTTGCCATTTTTTTGCTTTTCAAGTCGTTTTTGGGCTTTCGACAGACTGTTATTTTTACACTCATTTGCGTTTGTGCTTGGATACAAGACTTCAAGAGATAGTTTACTTTATCACAAAAATGCTGAAATGGACAAGCATTTGATATTAAAGAACACAATCATATTAAAGTTGAAATGTTATAGATCTTTAAACTGGTTTTGTGATAACGTTAATGTTGATTTTTTTATATTAGATATACTTTCACCTATACTTTTGTGGAATTTCAATTCACGTTTTCAACTCTTTTAGGCATGATTTACCTAAAGCAGCCTTTACAGGATATTGTGATATTTATAACTTATCCAGTGGCGTACCCAGGGGGGACATGGTGGAATGTCCCCCGTCAGGTTTCCAAATCTAATTTTGACTGGATAAATCAAAACATTTCTCAAAAAATTGAAAAATTTAAAATCTAGGATTGTGAAATGCAATTTTAGGGTCTATTTTCTAAATATCTTCAAAAATTTTCGCGGGCCTTCGTCCCGCATTAAGGAATAACAATGAAGTCCCCCCGTCAGAAAATCCTGGGTACGCCCCTGAACTTATCCAATAGAATATATATGTTGAAAAATTATTCTGCTTAAATATGTTTGTTTCTAATCTGCAACAATCATTGTCAAAAAATTGCCATTCTTCAGTTGAAAACTCCAAGTATGTATAATGTCAAATTGAAGCTCATAAGCAATTTGTATTCAACTACCCATTATCACTTGCTGTTGAAACAAAATTGTTATAAGAAATGCTTATTTTGTAGATTTCTATTTTCAAAGTTGTACATTTAGGAGGATACGCCTGAAGGCAAATCTGGACTCGAAGTTTTATGTGATCAGAAGATTGCAGGTAGAAATAGAATATATGCTCTTGCAGATTTTTTGTCAAAAAGGTACATTTTTAAATGAATTTTAATGGATTTCATACACATTATTCCAATTAAGATAAAATAAAGACCTTCATAGTCCTATCAAAATTTCATTGCATTTAATTTTTCATGGGTCAATTTAATTGGTTTTCATTCTTTTATATAATTTTTTAATTGAAATGCTACATGTAAAATGAATCTCAAGGAGTAATGGTATTTCTAGTGTTAAATAATTATCTTTCCTTCGTACGCCCGCACTGCTTTGCTGTGATTGTCATCACTAGAATAGCTAAAGTCGCAAATACAAAAGAGATGCATAAAAAATAATGATTTTGCTGTTGACAATCTTTGTTTTTTTCCGTATAAGTATTGTAGTTTGTCATAATAAATGTTGTCTCAGATTATATTTTTAAACCCCGATTTGTAATAATGAATTCACGAGTATTCAGTATTTTCATTTTTCTTAATATTTTATGAGGTGGGCGGATCTTTTTGATCAATACTGTATGTCAAATGTGCATGGACAAAACCTTGTGAAGTAAATTCTATGGAAGCTTTGATTTGGTTATTGTAGTACGATCATTTTTTACGAGTTTTAACCCTATTTGCCATAAGAAGGTTGATTCCAGCACCCCTGCACATTTTTTAGGCTTGGCTTTTTAGAAATCCAGATATTTCTTTGCTTGCTTGACCTTTACTTTTATAGATTAGAAAATATTTTGTTAAAATTTAAAGCATTTTCATCAACTTGTTTGTTGGCAATAGGAATTTTGTCAATATTTTCAAAGTTGTGATTATATGTTTTGATTATACGTCTTTGCAAGAAAATACTGTTTTTGGTGCCCATTTCAACATTTTGTATTTGTTGTTAACTATAAAAGGCCTCCCATAAATTTATTTATTATTTTGAAATAGTCCAAAAGTCATGACTTTTTCGCTACCCATCAATGAAATGAGTTATGTCATCAGCGGACTGATGACGAAGTCATCTATCTAAAGCCCTCATTTTGTAGGGGAAGAATTGTTTTAGCAACCATACAGAGTTTTATAGAAAAATATTTATTTGAAAAGTTTCTACACTATTGCTCTTTATGAATTCAACAGACAAAAATATGTTATGACAAATAGGGTTAAATAAGAATATCAGCATTCATATCTTTCTGTATAAGCAGAATGAATCCGACGTGGAATTTCTTTTTATTTCAACAAATACTTCAATGCACGACAGAGCTAGAATCTGTCTGATCCGGATCGCGATCCATTCCGGTTCGTTCTGCTTCGGTCTTCAAACATTCCGGTCCTGTCAGTCCGAGATTTTCTAAGATCATATGAAAATTAAATAATTTATCATTTTGTTACTTCAATACAATTTACACATATTTTAAACGAAATATGTTCAATGAATAATACTTAATAAACACTAAAATCATTAGTTATCAAGGACAAGTCATCAATAATTAATTCTTTTGGCAAAAACAATTTATCCGATATGAATTTCTCATTTAATAATTGGGTCATTCTAGCAGCAGTTTATACCTAAATTGATGTTGGGGCAGCTACAACTGGCAGTTGAAAATTACATTAATACATAGAGGAAATAAATGCAATACCAAAGTTTAAGTGAATATTACAATTTTACATCTAAATAAAAAATTTAGAACTTCTTTTCTCTGCAATACGAAAATCTATCATCCTGTATTCAAGGCTTTGTATTTTAAACATTATTGAACGCTGAAATTGAAGTTGAAGCACTGATTAAAATTATTCATTTTCGTTAAATTTCTATTATTTACAAGCCCAATATAGGTTTCAATTGTAACTTGTAAGCTTTTGCAATATATTAAAGTGATTTTGATCTATACATAATGCCGAAGACTATCCCAAACGCATTAAGATCACCTTAAATCAAATATCACCGAGAAGTAACATCGTCATGCCGTATTTCTGAAAACCTAAGGACTCCAAAATAAACAGTGGCTTGAATCATGAAAACTTATAAGGTTCTTTATAATCATGATTGAGCCCCGCAGCACGGAGCCCGTGATACAGTTCAATTTCTTATAAATAATAGAGTAGCCATTTTTCCAGAATTACCAGGATAGTCACAAATTTTAAAAAAGTCAATGATACGCAGCTCTTCACTCTTTCCAACCTTTGGACTACTATAGAAAATGAATTTTATGCAATTCCTGATTAGAAAATATTGGATTTCTATGAGTCACTACCTAGAAGAGTTCAACAAATTTTGGCATCTCGTGGATTCCCTATAAAATATTAGAAACAATCTTTAATGTAATTTTTATATTTCATAATACATAATTTACGCTTTTGTTGTTGTATTTCACACTTATACAAAGTACTTACATTTATATGAGGCATAACAATGAGTGATCCAACTTCAATTTCCTCTTATGATTAACATAGAATTCATAAAAATTTTTAAGAATGCAGTCGAAATAAGCTTTAATGAGATAAGAAGTTCTAAGAATTTTCTTTAAATGATTCAACATCAAAAGGTTGGTATTTTAAATATTATGTATAGGTGCAATAAGTGCAATTTTGTTATGCCAGTTGAAGCCGCCCCAACTTTAATTTTCAGTACTGTATTAACATATCGCCAATTTTCAAAATAGTAAGTAAAACTCTCCAAAGCATTTAAGGAATTTCCTTGGAATCATGCTCGTAATTGCAAACATTCAATTAAAATCTACATTAAAACTATGTGAAGAAAGAATTGATGAACTTAGTTAGAAGCACTTTTTCATTTCTCAGTTTCATTACGTGCAGTAGGTACTTTCGAGAAATCAAATCTGTTAAAACAAAGAATGTACGGCATTGTATTTTTCCTACAGTATAAAAAATTATTCCATCATATAATAAGAATTTCCAGAACGCACTAAAACTTTTGTAGTGTGCTTAGATTAGTAAGAAAAAATAAAGTTGTCAATTAATCAATCTTATGAGGTGGCTTCCATAGCAAATGTGCATTATTTATTAAGAATCATGATTAATTTGAATCATTGGTTGTCAATTTTAACTACTAAAAGTGTCTTCGTGTGAGAAATGATTTCTCATTAGCGTCCTTTATCTAGGGCACCTATTTTGATAACGTTTTACTGAAATTTTGTCCTTTAGGGAAGACATATGCATAGCAATGATGTCATGTAGAAAGGACTATTTTGTTGCAATTATGGGTGTTTGTTAATTTGAATTCATTAGTAACATTACTTTTTTGTTGAAGATGTCAAGAACAGTTCAAATTTTCAACTTTGTTTAAATAAGAGTTGTTGAAATATGTGAATACGTTGCTAATCCAAATAAATTAATTAAAAAATGATAATTAACAGAAATGTAAATTTCTGCTGGGTGCAAAATTTTTTTTTCTTGAAAATCATATTTTGCTGAGAAGCAATAACTAACTAAATTACCACAAATAGAGTTATATGTAATATTTGAGAGTTCTGGGGAAATCGTAAGCTCAATAAGTTAATTTTGTGGTATTTTTGGTAGCTTAACTCCTTATTTGCAAGACAGATTGTTGAAAATATCAAGTATTTTAAAATCATAACTAATATTTATGGTAAAAGTGTCCTCTGAGGAGGACCGCCGACGAAAAAGTGGTAAGAAGTAAATGGGCCAGTTCTGATTTATTCGGTTCAGTCGATTCTTGATCCGGAAAAAAGCGGAATACTTTCAACACTAAGGCACACACTATTGAATGAACATGATCTAGTAACAAATTTCCATCTTTAATTATGTGAGAGATATTGAAATAAAACAGCAAACTTCTAATGAATTTAGAGAACAAAAACAAAATCAGAACTGGGATTTTAGTTTGTAGAAATCGTCTGAATTTATCGATTAATATATCTGTAATCTTTCATAAAAATTGATTTCAACTAGGACATTCGTCCTTAGATACATGGATGCGAGCTATATCTAAGCAAATCTTGTTTTCTTGCAATATGTAAAACAAAGTCAAAGCCTAACCATGTTCATAAGCAAGCAAATGCTCAATCAATAATTGATAATGAATATTTTTATAGGTAGAAATACATAATGTAAATGTTTGCTAAGTTCATGATGAAGCAAAAATACTGTCAGCATGTTAGTTTTAATGTAAGCATTTTAGTTCTAATGTAATTGTAAAATAGTAATCGAATTTTCACAATTCGGAAAAAATTTGCAAATATCAAAACGGATGTATTTTGAATTTATCGGGGTTTTATTGTTTAATTTTTATTCTTAGTATCGCTAATTTTTTTAATAGTTAACCATCTGCATCTAAAAGATATGGTCGTTGCAAAGCGTTCTTTAAGGAACGTTTTTGTAACTTGTATTAAAGTTGAAATGTACTCTTTGTTTATATTTGCGTCATCATAAGTTAATTAATATTAATAAAGCACATTATAATTTCAAGGGTGTACACAAATTTGTGAAGGGGGAACGTCTTAGTCACGTTCAAGTGAGTGGCCAAAAGCAGGGCGAAGCCCTTCAAAATTGTTTTAAGATATTGAGAAAACAGACATTAAAAATGCAATTAAAATTTTTCAATATTTTACTGAAAATTTTTATTTAGAAAATAATGATTCAATTTTGAATAACTAATTGGAGGACATTCTACCATGTCCCCTTGCGAACGCCACTGTATATTTTGCCATTACTTAGAATTTGACTTTTTAGGCAGGCAGCTTCTCAAAAATTTGCTGCTTCTTTGGAACAGTTAGCGAAGGCCAACCTCCCAGTAGAATTTGGGTTTGTACTTTCATTAAGGTTTAGCTAAATATGTTTATATTTTAATCTAGTACTATGGCAGAGGCATTAACCGAATTAAAGAACGGATTTCTTGAAGAAGCAAGGACTCAACAAAAGTTTGCAAACAAAGTAAATTCAGCGGTTTTATAAGAGCTAGATTTTTAACTATTGTATTATAGATTGGTGAGTTGGTGGGAAAAATGAAAGCATACGATCCTAATGCAGAATCTGCTTTGAAAAAGGTATATACACTATATATATATATATATATATATGTATATATATATATATATACTAATAAGTCCTTAGAAAAAGAAGGTTGTGAATAAAAATCGCAAGAACTTGTTTAATCAGACTAAAGAAATCGCAAAAGTACGCAGTAATGTCTTAGATATCAATTACTGCATGGAAAAACGGGTCGCTACACAAAGGCAAAACAGTGAAGACAGAAACGAAAGCTCAGAAGACGAATCTATTGAACCAGTTATGAAAACTAAAGTAAATCTTCTTTCATTTTTAATGTCTAATTTGAATCATTTAATTTACATTCAAAGCAATATAATGCCCTTATCATTTCAATTGATCGCATTCTGAAGTGATTATATACACATATACACAAAATCCAAACAAAAATTGTGATTAATCGACTGAATGCCGTGTGAAATAACTTTAACAACAATGGAAATGTTTACTCGGGTTTCTTTGAGTATTTTGTGAAATAAATACAGTTTGTTCAAATCTAATATAAATATATTAATGTTTTTTTCTGGAAAATGCATATATACACTACTGCTTCTTTGCATCGAACAGATTCTTTGAAAATAGCTTTGCAAATTTTATTGAATTTTAAAAAATATTTGTGTATTTTAGTTTGACAGTTACAATGATGAAAAATTAAGAACAAAATCACGAGAAACAGGGCAGGAGCTAGAAAATTTGGCAAAACAATATGTTGACGATCAGAAGAATTGGTTTAATGACTTGATGGACTTTACAACGGTATGTTTTAGATATATATCCTTTGTGCAAATTTTGCAATAAATATCTATCAAAGTTAATTACATTACTGCAAAAACCCATTAAAACTAAATACTTGATGTTGCGTCCTTCAAATTTTTAAAAAATTCCTTTTTAATGTATATTGAAGTATTTAAGAAATTACATGTTTTTAGTTTATAAGTATGTTCATTTTGGTTTACATATGGGTAACTTTATACTACACACAAGCCATTTGGACAAAGTTTAATAATCGTTAAGATGTAACTTTTCATTTTTTGCACTTCAAATGATGTACAATCAAAGAAAATACACATTTTCATTGAAAGGTGAAACTATTCACTCGGCAATCGTCGATATTTCGAATTAATCCACAATCAATCTAATCAATTAATTTATTATATTAGATAAAAATTGATTTGAAAAGGATTCAACCCTTGTTTTCCATTATTATCAAGTGATGCTTAAATTACATCAAACATATTTGCATGTGCTTTTAGATCTAATCTCTTCAATAATAAATATGAATAAAAATCACAACACATATTTATATCATGAGATTTACAAATGCTCTTGATCTTTATGAGAGGAAATCTTATTACTTGAAATAACTTAATTTATTCATGAGTATGAAATTTACACTAGAAATAATCATATGCTGCAATTTTAAATCTTTGAGACTCCATTTGTTCTAGATATGTAAATTTTCAAGGTGAATTTCCATCGTAACTTAGGAATAAGTGTTTTATTTTATGATTTCTTGAAAAAAAAATCACGAACTAATGAAAATATCTAAAATCTGAAAGGACTGTAAGATTGAAAATTTTCTAATCTTTCGCCTTTGTTGCTTAGCCATTCGCAGTTACTGTCGCATGGAGGCGTGTTGTAAACTCTTCCGTTACGCATAAAGAATAATATTTAATTTTTGTTGGTACTCCCATTGGCTATTAACATTCTGTTTGCATGAACATTGGGAATGGAAAAATTTCAATTCATTAAAAATTAAAATTTTCAATGAGAATTATAATCACATCCACCACTTATGGCACAGCAATACGGTTTACTTCAAGTTTTCAAAAGAACGCTCGACTACGTTCACCAATAGATATGTCCATTTCTCAGGTTTTTTAAATTTAATAATAGACTTGAAGAACAATTTTAGAAAATGGAAAACAATTTCTCTTTTATAAAGGACATAGAATATTTAAGGTTAATTATTATTCTAATTTAGTTATATATATATATATATATATATATATATATACTAGTCTGAAAAAAAATTGAGATCCTATTTGCAGGTGTTTTGTGTATATAATGTTATCACAGATACTATGTGTAAATGTACATGTATATCTTAACTTGTAGTATGCAACAGCGTCAAGTGAATTTCATGGAGTTTAGTTGAAATGTGGCACAAAATCTGTTGTGACACAAGAACACTTTTGCTTGCTCAACCATGCTGACGTGTCTCATTCCCTTGAACTTTCATTTAGTTTACCAGTATCTTTGAATTCCTTATTCAAATAGTTAGCAATGTTATAACTTTTTAGCTTTCTGCTCTAAATGCTGACATAATACTAAATTTTCCATGTTTCCCTAACTAAGGCTCTTTTAGCGCTTCCACTAAACCATAGGTTAGTAATGTTGCAAAATACATGAACATTAAGCAACCTGTGACAGAGTACTTGACAACCCTCATGCCTTATTCGTGGTTACATAACATTTCTCTATCAACGTATATTTAAAGTATGTAAGCTCTGAAAAAATAAATTAATATACAATGAATTTGTCTTTTTAGAAAGCTTGTAGTTATTGCAAATTTAAAATATGATTATTAGAAATTAGTATGTATTTGTAATACTCACATTGATCTATTTATCTTTCTGTGATAAAAAAACACCAAAGCCATTCATGAGTTACCGAACTTGAAAATACTTAGTAGACCGAACTGTGACAGGTATTACTACCAAAATATCGATACTCGGTTTAGGTTGTTCGGATGATCGAGCATGACCACATTAACCATAGACTATGAATATATATATATATATATATATATATATATA
>CABFPE010000414.1:268891-294342 GCA_900660155.1 Hofstenia miamia | reverse complement strand
TATTTTCGCACTTTATGTCAATGAAATTTCAAAATCCTTCACAAATGGAACTATTTACCAATATGCAGACGATACTTGTATATTACGGACAGCAAAAAATCCCTTTGAGGCAACCAAACATTTGACAAAAGATATTGAAAATCTCGTAACATATTTCAATCATAATAAACTAAAAATCAATTCTGACAAAACTCAATTTATCATCTTTTCATCTAAACAACAACAAAAGCTTACTAAAAATTTTAAAATTAATGTTTGTGATAACGAAATTAGTCAAAGTAAATGTGTAAACTATCTAGGTGTATTATTAGACAATGACTTAAATTTCGATAATTTCTTCTCCCACAAATTAAAAAAGATGGCATGTGGAATAAAATATTTGTACCATTTGCGCCATGTANTTTCAAAATCCTTGACAAATGGAACTATTTACCAATATGCAGACGATACTTGTATATTACGGAGAGCAAAAAATCCCTTTGATGCAACCAAACATTTGACAAAAGATATTGAAAATCTCGTAACATATTTCAATCATAATAAACTAAAAATCAATTCTGACAAAACTCAATTTATCATCTTTTCATCTAAACAACAACAAAAGCTTACTAAAAATTTTAAAATTAATGTTTGTGATAACGAAATTAGTCAAAGTAAATGTGTAAACTATCTAGGTGTATTATTAGACAATGACTTAAATTTCGATAATTTCTTCTCCCACAAATTAAAAAAGATGGCATGTGGAATAAAATATTTGTACCATTTGCGCCATGTAGGAAAATCATCGCATGTAGAACTAATTCATTCATTTGTCTTAAGTCAATTTAATTACTGTGCATTTCTTTTTCAAAATCTCACATCGCAAAAACGTTCATCATTAGCAAAAATGTTTAACTGGGCATTTTGTTTTTGAACACTTAATTATATTGAAAAACATGAATCCATAACGCATCATATAACATTTTGGCTCCGAATTACTTTATTCAGTATCAATCTTTATGTATGATTCACAAATTTATTCATGAATTAAGTTCATTAAGTTTTCTTAATAATTACATCAAAATCAATAAAAGAAATAAAACACTTTTTAGCATCAATAATCGTCAAGATTCATTTTCTTTTAAATGTTCAATCTCTTGGAATGATTTAAGCATTGATATAAAATGTGAGAAAAACTATAAACATTTCAAGAAAAAAATAAAACAAGTTCTATTAAGTAGGCAAACATTATTGGGAATAGATAATAAACTCAACGAATGGTCAAATTACTTTTAATTAGTTTTGTAAATATTTTTGTCATGTGTTAGTTTATAGTTTTTATATACATTTAAGCAATAAATTTGCTTTGACTCTTTTCATTTTTTAATTTTCGTTTTGGTTGTTATTATTCTTATGTAATTACTATGTTGTTATTTTTGAACTACTATAACTTCTCTCAATAATACAAAGAATGGTTGTTTACCTAATATGGGCATCAATTTCTTTCAATTACATTTGCGGTTACTGTTTATTGATTAAACAATCAATGGGATAGCAATTACATAAAAATGATAACAACCAAAATGAAAATCAAAAAACGGAAATGAAATGTTTCAATTTTTGTTTTTCTTTTGAAAAATTATAAAAATGGAAATTGGCCAAATTTAAAAAGCGAAAATGAAAAATGGTTATTTCCGTTTTTCAATTTCAATTTTCATTTAATCTTCCCAAACGATCAAAATGAAAAACGGAATTGAATTGGCCACCTGGTACCTGTATATGTGTATCCCATAATAATAATTAAATGTCATTTGAATTATAGCTTTGTATTCTGCTACAGGAATTGTAAATTTGTCCTGTTCCATTGCAATATTTTATACTAGAATACACAATTTAGAATGATTAGAATTTAACTAATAAAAAGTTACCTTTTAATTTAGTGTATGAATGGAAATGAGAGGAAACGCATTTAAAACTGAGCTCAAAGAGGCTAGTCTGATTAAGTGCGTTTTTCAAATAAATTTGTGAGTAGTTTAGCACATATGTCATATATTAACAAGACATGTTCAATTGTCAGTCGCAAAAACTTAAATTATGTAAAATATTTAAAATTTCAATTTCTTTCTGGAACTTAAATACATTGAAAACTGCATGAGTTTTACAATACAAAATGGAAGAAATATAGTAAATCCATTGCTTTTGAATTAATTAAAAATATAATTTCATTATTACCTCTGATATGACTAATAATTAGTTTAAAAAGAAGATAAGGAGCAACATAACTAAATGGAAAGTGTTAACAATTAAACTCGTACTAGAGGGTTTCCTTCAATATTGTGGTATAGAACGGGGGTCACAGGCATTGCAGTGTAGTTATTTGAAAAAAGAAGTTCATTTGTTAAAAGGTTCCAATGTATTTAATTGCATATGTAATTTTAATAAAATAATGGTTACTACTTCATAGATTCTACAATTACATGTACTTTTGGAACCTAACGACCGTGAAAAACGAGGCTTCACTGCATTTCGCTCAACTTCAGCTTCGTCATTTACAAATAACCCTCTCCATAATATGCACTATTTTATGATGATAATAAAATTGTAACATTGAACATACATTTTTTTGAACACATGCTCGTAGATGAAATCAGCTTTGGTGTTAAGACTTCATTGCAGGGTTGCATATGGAAATGGAAATTTACATTCCATTTCATTTTTCCAGATTATGGAAATGCAAATCATTTGTGAAATGTAAATATTATGGAAATTTGTGGAAATAAACATTTTAAAATCAGATATTCACAACACCATAAAAAATTTGCTTAAGGAAAATAATTTTTTTAGGGACAATAAAAA
This sequence comes from Hofstenia miamia, assembly GCA_900660155.1. NCBI lineage: Eukaryota > Metazoa > Xenacoelomorpha > Acoela > Hofsteniidae > Hofstenia > Hofstenia miamia. The sequence goes on along the minus strand of CABFPE010000414.1, from coordinate 291,507 downwards.
ATGTTTTAAAATAACGAAAATATGTTTGAATCATACAGAGTGTTGAGCACTTTCTCCAAAATAGGAAGAGACTTGCTCAAACTATCATGCTAGTCTATTCCAAGGCGAGACAAACGAATTTTTAATCAGCTTAGTCAACCACTAGTAGGGTTGTGGAGGAAAACTCTGTTGCAAACGTTTATGAGATTAGGCTTGTACACAAGTACTGCAAAACCCAATGAAAGTAAGTGGAACTAGGACCAATAAAATACTTGTCCTGCAGAACCATAACCACTAATTCTAAGATTTATGGAACGATCTGGACATTTATGGAAAATTATGGGAATGTTTTAAAAATAATTGTGGAAATGGAATGAAGATACAAGACAATTTCCTCTTGTACATGCAAGCCTACATGTGAAATTTCGGTATTTCTCACATTCACTTTATAGTTGGAATGAAAACATTGATCAATTTATAAATGATTTCCATTTTTATATTGAGTGTTTACTTTTCTTTGGGTCATGTAGAGAAAGTGAATTGAAAATGCCTTCCTACAACCTCAAAAATCCATCAAAAAAATGAATGAGATTGTAATCGAAAAAATTTTCCACATTTCTGATGCATCAGACAATTGCAATAACATTCTGCAGCGAAATTATTTCTATAAAAATTTCTTATCTTTTTTGTATAAAATACATTATTATTTAGAGTGTCCTTGATTTAAGATATATTGTATACATTATTCTATAATAAAAGTCGTTTGTGACTAGTAGGTAAACAAATATGTTTACTAGTGAAAACTATTAAGGAAATGATCTCGCAATGGCTGAGATGCTGAAATCTGAAGACTGCTTGCACATCAGTTTAAATGAAATAGATTTTGTAGTTATTGATGAGAATGACAAACCTACAATTGAGTTTACTGGGGTTCCCACAAAACACTTAAACACATCTTCACTAACGTGTTTCTATAAAGTTAACAATACGTTGTCTATAGAAGCAGATGATTTCATTGGATTATTTCCCACTGGTTGGAAAAATGCATGGGAATGCATTGCATCAATTAATGTGAAAAACAATGTGAACGAAGAAAATAACTCGTTCACATTTAACAGACAAATTATAAAAGACGCCCAAGTTGATGTACCACATCAATTATGTTATGTCACAGGTGAAAATAAAATAATTGGAATTTCTAGTAAGTTTGTCTTTCAAAAACCACCCAATATATCTAGAACTGCTAAGTTGAGACGAAGACTTACATTTGGTAACATCACACAACCCAATCGTCTCCTAATGGATAGCCAAAAATTTAGAGAAAAAAGGTCATCACTACGAGTTTCTTCAGGTGATGAACTTTGTGAAAATGAGGAAATTGATAAACTTAGAAATGACATTACATTTGTAGATCTGTTTTTTGAAAAATCCAGAACTTCAATTGAAACAAATTTAGGGAAACTCAGAATAATTGAAGACGACCTTGCGTGTAATAAAAAAGTACAAAATGAGCTACTACATGACTTTAACATAACTCAAAACAATTTGAAGAGCATAGAAAGTTACATTGCAACTCTTATGGAAAACGTTTCTGACAAAGAAAAAACTATAAACAATTTAAAATTTAAGCAATCTGATAAAGGTATTCTTCAACATCAATGCGAGTCGTTAAAAATAAAAATTAATAATTTGGAGGGAAAATTAAAACTATCTGAAGAGAACAATAAACGTCTTGCAGATGAAAATCAATCACTAAAAGACAATTCCTCGAAATCAAAAGAGGAAACAAAGAATGAAGATGCTACTGAAGATAATGAAAGCACCGGTTTAAACGCAATCAAAGATGAAAGCGAAAATTTGCGGAAAGAACTAAGAGAAGCAAATGACAATGTGGAAGCGTTATATGAGCAACAGCTGAAGTTATTGGAACAAGTCAATGATCTAACTAAGAAGATTAGGGAGAGTGAAAATTCCAATGGTGCAACAACTTGGAAACAGGGCGATTATTGCTACAATAAAGTGGAAAGCTGCCCTGCTGTAATTGTAAAAGCAAATATAGAGCAAAAAGAATACGAAATAATGTGTTTGAATTCAAATAGAGAGTGCAGATCTGTTCATCAGAATGATATTTGCCAGTTAAATGCATTTAGTCTTTCATATAAATTTCTGGAAAACATGAATTCAAAAAAGTCATCTGCCAATGAAATTGAGCGGAATTGTATGTTCTGTAACGAAAGCATTAAATCTACGATCGAAGATTTTAGTCAACATCTACAAATTCATTACAGTAAGAAGTGTGAAGACTGTGGAGATACATTTCATGAAAAAATATCGTCAAATGAGTTTCAGAAGCACCTTAATATTCATCAACAATAAAGTCACTACTCACTCATGAAAAATAAAAATATTGACATTTTGGTTGAATAAATTTAAAATCGTTGTATGCATTTTAGGATTTTTAAAATATATGACGTTTCCACTTTAATAGCAGATCTATCGGAGTTTATCAACCAGATATGAGGCACAGAATTATGTGTGTCAAAGTATAAAATATATATACGTATATATATATATATATATATATAATAGATTTCATTCATACGTTCGCATCTGTAACATCATTGCTTAAGATAACTCTCGAAATACAATATTGTATATAATTACAAATAAATGACAAATAAATCGAAACATAATAACAAATTTATAATTTTCCAATAAAATCTAGATACAATTGAGAATTGTCTGCTGATAACCAATGACCTCCATCAACAGTGTGAACAATACCAGTTGTGTAAGAAGCTATAGGGGAGGCCAGATAAAGCACAGCATTAGCAATCTCCAGTTTAGTTCCCATGCGGCCTAGTGGAATGGATTTATTAATGAATTCATTTGAAATTTGGCCACGTAAGCGGGACAATCCTTCAGTATCGGCAATAGGTCCAGGAGCTACGCAGTTCACTCGCACACCTAAAGGACCCCATTCAACTGCTAGATGGCGTGTCATTGCTTCAATTGCAGCTTTTGCTGAACCAGCATGAACCTAAATATAGATAAAGCCATACATAGAAACTAACAGGCTAAGTGAAATTAGAGCAGTATAAAAACAATTTTCATCTTAATTTTTTTTCAAATTATGAATATGGGAAATTCAGAATTATTATTAATTATATATATAAATTACTGAGATACATTGATATGAACACAGCACACGTTAAACGTTTTCGATTTTAAAAATCATCGTCAGAACAAAATTGCGGCAATATAAATTTACAATAAACTACATTGGCTTCTAGTGTACATTAAAACTATAAATACATGTATGCATGCACTTAAAAATTTTTAGGATGTTAGTACTTAGTTGGTTATTAATTAATTGCTCTTTATTTTTATTCTTAATGTGAAGAGCGTCGATTGTTTTTAATTCCTTTGTTCTTTTTAAAATTTTAAAATTTGTTAGACTTGGTTGATGTTTGTGGAGAAATATTTTCGATCTTAGATGCCCCTTAAAATGTTCATTTGCTTTTGTAATTAAATGACGACTTGTTTCACCAATGTAAGATTTTTGACAATCGTCACATTTGTATTCATAAACTACAGACGAACTTATGTCTCAGTGCCCGACGGCGGCCGTGCCGCCTCAGCTTGAGATTTCTTAACGAATGAAGAATCGATTGTAAAATCTTTATAATTGTTTTGTTGACGGATAGACATTTCATTTCTACTCGTGACATGATCACTTTAAGTGGACTATTGGTATGTTCCGCCATGGCTTACTTAATATACACGGCCTGCTAACCTGCCTAGGGAATGCTCAAAAGGCAAGGCCATCTTAAAAACTGAGGTTGGCAAGGACTAAAGTAACAATGAGCATTCAAATAACTTTCTAATGCAAGGCCATTAAATATTCAACAAGTGAAATATAAACTATAATATAATATTGTATATTTGTTTAAGGCAATTTTGCCTTCTGTTTGCTACTCGTTTACGTGTTGGCTTGTAATATAAACTGTTGTTTGGCTATTGGATTACGAGTAGATTCCCATTGTGTATTACACTAAGAGATGCCTAAAAATGCAGTGTGGCCCTATGCTACACAAACTATAAAGAACACCCCAGCGGAACTGTGTTCAAATTTACAAAGGATATCAAACTGCATCCGATTTGGCGTGCTTTTTTGAACAAGCAGGCTGATGACATTGGCAACGTGAACCAGATTTTTGTCTGTGAATATCACTTTCAAGAGAAGTACATCCACCGTAACGCCAAACGCCCTCGTCTGATAAAAGCACTAAATCCAATTCTAACAATACACCCTGACAGTTCGAAAAATCTACCTTAATTACAACCAGCTATCTGAAAAATGCGCAAACGCCCCTCTCATCTTGTTTTAAATTATGGTATTTTCTATACGTCAATTCTTTGTAAAATTTATTCAGTTTTCATTTTGCAGTGAATATAAATTGTGACTGTTTCAGTTGGTTTAGTTAAGTTTATGTTTGTTTGATAATTAAAATATATACCACTAAAATTAGCATTATCATTATTATGGTTTGTATATCTTTGGCAGTTATCCCTATCAATGAAAAATAAATAAATAAATGAACAAATAAACATATGCATATTTTTTCGATTATCAGATAAAACAAGAAATATATTTTTGAATTCTTCAAAACGGCTCCAGGCTGGTAAATTGGCTGCCCCGGTCCAACACGGTTGGTAGCCGGTTCCATCTCTAGTTTAAATGTGCAAAAATCACAATTTTGTTTCTTTGTTTGAAAAAAACTGTTTTCAATTGTGGTAATCAAATCTGAGTCAAGTTGGAAACCTAAATCGCGAATTCGAGTAGAGCTACAAACAACAACAACAACAACAACAACAACAACAACAACAACAACAACAACATCAACAACAACAACAACAACAACAACAACAACAAAACTTTATTCACTTTTAAGGCAGTTAAAACAAATAAAATTTAAAAATAAAACAGCTTAAAAAACTAAAAAATATAAATAACAACAGGAAGAACATTTATAATATATAAGAAAAGAACATGGACTATCAAAATTAAAGCGAGGAACTAAAGAGAACCAGATTGAGGAGCAGAGATAGAACTTAAATTTAGAAGAAGATAAGAAAAAGTCTAAATGATGAGCAGTAATCAGGTAGTTAACAATAGGAATAATGCGAATGAAGAAAGAATTTTGTGAGCGAGCTTTATGGGTGCGAATTCGATGAAAGATAACAGAAGTATCATAACGTGTAGAATGAAATGGAGCAAACTGAATGTAATCAAATGATTAAGATAATATTTTTCTAATAAAAGAGAGTTGAACAAAAGAACATCAAGAAATTGAAACTAAAGAACAAGGGTTATAAATTAAGTGAAAGTAGTGCAGAATTGTAATGGAGAGAGAGAAATCCACTTAACAACAAGACGTTGAAAACGTTTAATTGAGTAGAGAAGTGTGCATGGAATAGATCAACAAGAAGAACCATATGAAAAGATAGCAAATGGCATCGAGATGAATATTACGGTGGAGGGAAAAAAAGAGGATGTACTTTCTTAAGTTTTAAGTTGATATGAGAGGACCAAGATAAGGAAACAGATATTCAAAGGCCAAGGTATCTATGTTCAGAAACAACAGAAAGCGATTTAGAGTTAAGGAGAAAAGGACTAGTGAAAGCCGTAAAGGAAAAGCAGGGGGAGGAAAATAAGATATTTAGATTTCGTGGGGTTGAAATTCAAAATGATTAGAAGATAGCAATCAAGAAATTCATCAATAGCCGATTGAATTAGAGTGAAAGGTCCGCACCAAAAAAGTAGATTATCGTGTCATCCGCATAGAGACTGCATGGGCAAGGATTTATTTTTATCAATTAGATATGACTATCCTACTCTATATAAATGTATGACAAAAATACACCATATTAAACTAGATGAGAAAAAACCAATGAGTACATAATAACAGGACATGACACCGAAAATCTCACTTAAAACTTGAGGGCTGGCTTAATATTTTGTATTTTCATGCCAAAATGATATTTTTCATACACAATGAAATTTATAGCATTTAGATGTTTTTAAAATTACAAAATCACTATATATATCTAATAGCTACATCAGTATTGTAATGCGACATCATTATTTTATAAATAAAAATCAAATGTTACATGTAAGATAACAGGTAAATTACGCCTTGATTAAAAAGCATTAAAGATTATATTCATTTTACAAAATTTAAATTGATTATGCAAATTTGGTTAACTTTCTAGCATTACTTTGCTGTGCCTTATTCAAAACCGATAGTCCTTGAAGAAAAATATTAACCAACTTCATAAGTACAGATTTTGGTGTAGACCTAAACTGAACAACATCACCAATTTCTTGAAGACAATTATATAAACGATTTCGGCAATATTTCGTTTTAGATTTGGTAAAGTAAGAGTAGCANTTCATTCACCACTACTGGAGAATGCTATCAGCAATTCTATATTAGGTGAAAATTTGGCTCAAGATGAAACCAATATTCTGGCGTCTGTTTTTGGAGAAAATGAAATTTCTGTTGTTCCTGATCAGCTAAACTCGCTTAACTTTGCTGATGTTGCTTTGAAAAAAAAGAAAGTCTCCACTTCATGTCATTTAAGTTGGGTGCCGCCAACTTCCAACCTGGTCGAGCGTCTGTTCAGTTCAGCTAAGCAAGTCATGAGCCCACATCGCAAAAACATGAAACCCATGCATTTGGAAATCGTCATGTTCTTGAATGTTAACAGGCGATTTTGGGATTCCTCAGTGCTGGATGTGGTTATCAATAAAGTGTTGGATAATTGTTTTGGCAAAGCTGATGCTTGCTAGAGAATTCTTATTATTAAACAGCTTATTTTTGCAATCACGACCTAACTGTTTAATTTCCAAAAGAAAGCGGCAATTGACCAAATAAATTTTCCGGTACTGCTGATTCTGGAAAAATTTTCTAGCAGCAGCTCCTATTTCTGACAGTTTATCAAAAATAGGATGAATTTAGTATGTAAAGGTTTTGCTCTCGTCCACACTTCTCTCTTTATAAGGTTTACTAGCAATAGTTTTCTAATTTTCCCTTCTCTCTAATTTGTCTTCTCACGTGGGTAGATCCCAGCTCACTCTAATTACGTAATTTTCTGTAATATCTTCTACGAGGCAACCAAAGAACAGTAATGGAAAAGTCCCCTGCTTAGCTTTACCCAAATACTGTTACTTACTCTCTATGAGAAGGCTTCGTGTCTAATTCAGCCTAAGGATTTCCGTGATATTTCGAATTGAGCTAACACTACACAATTCAATTCTCTGATGTAATCACGACTTCTTAGTAGGATTATTTTTCTCTCTGTTCCTAATCCGAATTCGTATCAAAAATGTGGTTTGCCCTACACGTGGAACTTGACAAGTAAGTTTTATTTCTGTTATGTTAAAATCGGACGTTTCTATCCCTAAAGATGTAAATTAGTTCTTTCTAACTAAAGTTTGTATGCCCTACTTAAGTGTCACTAGTCGGTCCGAAATTTGTGTGACCCTACAGTGCAATCCCTAAAGAATTTAGCACAGATTCTATTAATAAACCCTAGTAATGTAAACTGGGAATAAGAGTACAAGAAAACGGGTTTTAACCACTTATATTTAACACTGTATGATTATTATAACACTCTATATAACTCTATTTATATAATCAAAACCTATGGCTGCCAGTTTTAGATGCAAGTTGTAGCTTATTAACACCCGAGAGAATCTTACCAAGGAAGCGTCTTGTNTATATATATATATATACAGGGTGATTTTTAAGTCAGGAACGATTTTGATTGGCAATATTTTTTCTAGCCAATTGTCAATTTTTATGTTTGTATCATTTGTGTTGAACATTCTTTGAGGTTTCATATTTCTCAACAATTTTCAGTACTCTACACGTCAACTAACTGTTAAATAGACTTACCAACACGACTGGAACTGGTGCAGTTATTCTCTGTGAATTCCTCTTCACCAACACTTTGCTTACGTGCATATAAAACCAAGTATCACCTCAAAAAACGATCCTTTCCGTGCATCTGCAATAACCAAGCTGATTCAAAAATTTTAAAAAACATTTTCTATACATGATGTCAATAAGCCTGGCTGTCCTTCCATAATTGATGAAGTTAAAGTTGATGAAGTGAGAGCATCACATTTATATCAAGCCAATAGCAATACCTGTGGAACAAATTCTTTGAGACAATGTAAAAGAGAAACTGGAATTAGCAACTCTACAGTCAGAAAAATAACCAAGGATTACTTGAACTTTAAAAAATACAAGCCTAAATTTGTACAGGGCCTTTAAGGCGGTGATTTGAAACATCGAATGGAATTCGCAAACTTGTTTGATAGACGTATGTTACCAGGTTGGATGAGACTTTGTCGACCGATGAGGCTCATTTTCATCTTAGTGGTGAGTTGTCATCCTTATCAGGCTATGTATGGGCATCAGAAAATCCTACCATCAAATTAAATTGACCTTTGCACTCCCAAAATCACAGTTGCTGTTGCATTTACCTCGAAATTCATATTGCCTCCTCGTTTTTTGCATATAATGAATCAGTTCGAAAGGAGAATTATCTTGAAATGATTAAATATCATATAATTCCCAAGTTGAAAGAAAAACGAAAATTCAACAAGACCTTATTCATGCAAGATGGGGCTACTCCCCATACAGCTCGCGACACAATTTCGTTTTTGCGTGAAAATTTTGGAGAGCGAGTTATCAATCGCTCATTTGATTTATTTTGGCCTCGTTCACCAGATTTAACGCCTTGCGATTTTTTATTTTGGGGAAAGATCAAGAATAAGGTTTATTCCAAAACACATCTTAATTTAGATTCTTTCGAAGAAAAAATCATTGAAGAATTCAGTAACATTGATTGAACTTTGCAAAATGCAGTGCACTCAATTCCAGCTCGCATTAACGACTGAGACTCGTAAATGGTGAACAGATACATTGGCGGCTCGTGCGTGTAAGCAAGGCAAGCAGTGCTTGCCTAATAATTTTTTAATAAATGAATTTCATTCATAATTGCATGAATTTATATCCATACAAATGTACAATTCGTAAATTATTAATTTTGCTTTAAAACAACATTCAAGAATCAATTAATAAATGAATTGAATTAGGAAATAATTCATTACGATTTGCTTTAAAAATAATTAAATGATTGCGCCATAGCAAGCAAATGCCATAATGCTGTACCTACGCTCGCTCAAACACAAACTAGATTCGTTTTTTTCCAACTCATTGTGCGAAGATTTAGCTACCAAAGCAAGCAGTCCGCTCATTGCTTCACATTGAAATATTTCCGTTTTAAGGCTACGTGATTGGTAGAAAGAAAATTACGAACACGTCACATCGCTAATTATCCGGTGGTTATGGTTAGACGTGCGAATTTCCTAAAAATGTGACAGATCACACGTGTCCAATCACATAGTCGAACCGTAGCCTAAAAAAACCACGCGAAATATTTTAATTCAATACAATCATCCAAAAGTAAACATGATATTAATTATTTAAATCAATCAGAAATATTTTCATATTCAAGCAGTACAAGAAACAAATATATTTGAACGAGGCTCCTACCAGGTATATAGTTTTTTCGCATTTTTTACCTCACGAATTCCTTGTACAATATTCTTTCCTTTACAGAATTTAGAAAATTAATAACAATTGTGAATCAAAGACGAATTTTTTCTATGAATGTGCTACCAATTCATTCAAAAAATCAAATATTACGTGGATATTTTAAGTTCATATATATGAAAATAAATTTTAAAAAAACTTTGAGCGGTTTAAATGTGATTTCCATCAGCTGCCATTTTCTACTCTCAATTTTCTCAATCTTGAAAAACTTTGTAATTTATCTCAAGTTTTCTATCATCAACATGCCTTCAATTGTAAAAAATCGACAAAATTCTTATTCAATATTTTGAAATGCACGATTTATTGACTGCATTAATGAAAATTTGTAAATATTTGAATTAATGCAAACTATTGGATTTTGATCACCATCTTGCAGAACGATTATTTTCTGTTTAAAAAATTTTTAACAAATACAAGAATAACCAATTAGAGAAGAAAAAACTACAGAAATCATTAGCAATTTTTTCTTGAAAATGATTTATTAAAAGAAATGCAAGACTAATCTTATTTATATGATAGTATTACAGATAAACTAACTTTTGCATGCACGAGCGCCACTGAACAGATATGACACATAAAACCCCATTTATTGTACTTTTAGTTAAAAATTTATCTATTTCTGTTTTTGAAAATAAATGTTTAATATTTCCATTTAAAGTTGTTCTCTACTTCAGTACCGGGAATTGAAGTTGGAGCAGCTTCAACTGGCATAACTAAATTGTATTTGCGCCTATACATAATATTTAAAATATGAACTTTTTACTGCATACTACGTTGAATCATGTAAAGAAAATTCGTAGAAGTTCTTACCTTACTTTGACTGCACTTTTTAACAGATTTTATGCATACTATGTTAATCATTAGAGGAAATTGAAGTTGGGGCACTCATTTTAATGTCTCATATAAATGTAAATATTTTATCAAATTGTTAAATACAACAACAAAAGCGTAAAATATGTATTAAGAAATGTAAAAAATTATATAGAAGAGTGTTTCTAATATTTTACAGGGAATCCACGGGCTGCCAGGTAGTGACTCATACAAAACCAATATTTTCTCATCAGGAATTGCATTCAATTCATTTTCTATAGTAGTTCAAAGGTTTGAAAGATTTGTCGACTGTGAATCATTTAATTCCTCTTTAAAATTTCCCATAAATTTTCAATAATATTTATGTCAAGTGACTGTCCTGGCCATTCTGAAAAAACTTTTACTCCATGATCATCTAGAAATTGGACTGTTTCACGGGCTCTGTGTGCCGGGGCTCCATTATGCTGATAAAGAGAATTGGGAAGTAAGTAAGGAAGAAGATTTTTACTAAGAATTTGACAGTAACGCTGTGCTGTCATATTTCCTTCAACTTTAACAATCTTTCTTAAACCGGATGCACATATGAATGCCCAAACCATCATTTTCCTCCACCGTGTTTGACAGTTTTAAGGTATATTTTGATGAAAGCGCCAAAACATCCCAGCAGGTCTTTGAACAATTACACGTCGACGAAGTAAAAGCTCAAATGTTGACTCGTCACTAAATATTACCTTAGCCCAATGTTGAATATTGTTTGAAGAACCTTTTCAACAAAATATTTGACGTCGCATTCTTTGAAACTGCGATAAAAATGGCTTTTGAGCAGCAATTCGAGCTGATAGACCACTTAATTAAAATATTCCTTACAGTACGAACAGTAACATTGTTCCCATCACTCCAAAAGGCTTTTAATTGATTGGCAGTAAGCAACGGATTTGCCCTAGCAAGTCGAATACGAATTCTTTGAGACGCTGGTGTTGTCTTGGGGCCTTTTCCTGGTCGATTTAATGGAGTAAATGTATCAGGATCCTTATACGATTTGATGATTCGGGCTACTGTTGATTTATGAGTCTTGAGCATTTCAGAAATGCGGCGTGATGATGCTCCTTCTTTCTGATGTTTGATTATAATTTCTCTTATTGAGTTTGGGGTAGTTTTCGGCGTTATGTGTAGAACATTTAATATTGTGTAGAAGCTTGCAAGTTACAATTGAAATGTATATTAGACTTGTAAATAATAATAATTTGGCGGGAATGGATAATCTCAATTGGTGCCCCAACTTCAATCCGCGTTTAATAATGCTTAAAATTCAAAACGTTGAATACGTGATGATAAATTACGTACTGCAAACAAAAGAAGTTCTAAATTTATTATTTAGATGTAAAATAGTATGATTAAGTTAAATGTTGGTATTCCAATTATTTCTTCTATGTATTAATATAATTTTGCACTGCCAGTTGTAGCTGCCCCAACTTCAATTTCCGGTAGAGATAAATCACCCTGTATATGCCTTATTTTAGTTTGCAGGCTAAACCAGTTTGTGCAGTTGTTCTTCCTAAATATGTAGTTGTAAATCTATAAATTTGCAGTTGTAAAATTGAAACATAGGCCTATTCTCTTTCCCGATTGTGTGAAAAGACATGAAATTTTGAATAGCTCTGTATTTCTGATACCTGTCATACATACAAGTAGAGGAGAGTGGGGGATGCCGTGGATTGCAGTTTCAGTCTGTTCTTCACCAGTATTTAGGGTGCTTAATGTTTATTATGTACCTATTTGAAAATCAATTGTGCCTTCTGAGATCTATTTTATGCTTTAATTTTTTTCTTCATGTTGTTGAAGTATGCCCCTTGAGTGCCATTTGCGTACTTATGAGAAGAAATACCCTACTTTCTTAATACAATCTCTCCCGAGGATTTTGATGCTTTATTCCGTTTGAAACACTCTGTTCAGAGGAAATTGGTAGACCCATACATGGGATTACCATAAATACTTATCTAATTAGCCTGATGGATCAGCGATATTCAGGTATGTTTACAATATTTAGCAGTACATTTGTAAAAGTTAGGAAACATAAATTTCCTACAATATTCAACGTTTTGAAATGATTAAAAGGACCAATATAGCAATTGAAAAATATATTTGCATATTTGAGCTATGAGCGATTGTGGAAAATCAATCCCAGAATTAAATACGTGGAAAAAGCGTAGGAAGTTTATCGGACTGAAATCTTTTTTTGCCGAAATATTCATTTGAAAAATACTATTCAACAGATGAATGTCAAGATCCACCATAAATTATGAGTTTGAATTTGCAATTTTGATTGCCAAGTATCATGACCCAAACTGAGACCAATGAAATATTATAAGAGGTACTATTTGAGTGAAGACGAATGCTGATAAGTTATATGCATAATTCCCTGAATTCAATGGTATATTCTGACGTAAATCTTTAAAATATTATTAGTCCATGTTTTTGAAAACACTCTTCCACAAATGGTATCATAAATTCTTCTCGCTTCTGTACTGGATCCATTTAGAAAACAAATCATCAGTTAAACAAGACTAGAGAAAAACATTTATTTTCAAATTGGTACATAGTGCTTTATTCAAAGGTGTACCATTTAAATGTCAATGACTAAACAAAATACACTCCTAGAGGACAATATAGATTTTCCGGCAAAACTAAAAATTCATTACACGAAATTTTATTTTTTCATTTTCGATAGATGGCGTCTGAAATTTTGATGTTTCAAATTCACATTCCTATCTTTATACATAGGCTCAAAAATATAATCGACTACTGCTGAAAAAATAATTGACTTTTTGAAAACCACCTGTGAATTTTTTAAAGTATTGGTTGCTCACAGAAAAATAAGCTAAACTTTTGATAAATATGCATGGTAGATCGTCGGCGAAAAGTGGTTTTATATTACTTAGAAAACCTGTTTTTTTCTTGTAAAATTCGAAAAGAAATCTATATTATTCTTAATGAAATGATAAAATCATTAAACACCTGTCGGAATTTAATTGACTGACACATGCGTTATTCGATTGACTGTTGATGTGTAGTGTGCCACTGCTCATTTCTCGGCGAAACGACAATGAAATTGAGGGTTAATATTAACAGAAATCCTGCTTGATTGTTACGTATTCAAATTGAAACAAAACAATCGTCTGCTTATTTTCCAGCAAGAAGATACTTGCAGCAAGAGTTCTTCAAGGGGTTGGGTTTTTGGTTTCAGTACATATTTANATGCCCTTGAGGGATAAAGCCTGAACAGATTAAACTAGATATATATATATATATATATATATATATATACCGTATGACCCAGAAGTCACACAAAATATAGAACAACAAAATATTCACATAAAAACATATTTTTATACAAATTTGAATTGAATAAGTTAGAACACAATGGTGGATTTTTTGTCAATTATATCATATGTTCGAATGTATTTCGACCATTATGCAAAACTCTTTCCAATCTAAGAGGTTGTAATGTCACTCAGGGAGCAATCGGGGCTCTATCTTTAGTTGCTTGTACCTATTAGGCTGGTAACAACGATTAGTAAAAGCCCAGGGTCTCAAATAAACAATATTGCCTCGGTTGTGGTAACCAGGGAAACCAGTAGAGGCTAATATCAAAAATTTCCTTGGTTACCCCGATATCACTAATTTCAATATTACTTAATATATATTTTAATATAAAAAATATATTTTGTATTGTGATTTACTTTATATTTAAATTGAATAATTTGTAATGTTCTTATTTTCCAAACAATAATTTTTAATGTTCTTATTTTGCAACCCAAACAATTATCGACCCATCAGTATTCACATCCCTTTGCTAAAATGTTTGACAAGCTCTTAGCTAAGCAAATTTACGTTTTTCTCAATGACAATAGTATTCTATCAGATAACCAATTTGAATTTAGGCCTACGTATAGTACAACCAACGCAATATTATCTATTACATAAAAAATTAAATCAAATCTGAATAACAATTTGTCGACATCTATTGCCTCATTGGATCTTTGTAAAGCTTTTAATTCAATGAATTTTAATATTTTAGAAAGCAAATTTGAAAATCAAGGTTTCAGTAAAAGTGCTAAAAATCTCATTATGAATTTTTTAAGTAACAGAAGACAATGGGTAAAAATTAGCAATACTTATTCTGATTATGTTAATACTAATCTAGGTGTTCCTCAAGGAACAGTATTAGGGCCAGCTTTATTCGCACTGTATGTCAGTGATATATCGAATACTTTAAAAAACAGAACGATCTATCGATATGCGGATGATGCATGTATATTAAGAGAAGCAAAAATCCATGTGACGCAACCAAGCTTTTAACAAAAGATATTGAAAATCTTATTAGGTATTTTAATAGAAACAAGTTAAAAGTTAATCCTGATAAAAAATAATTTATTATTTTCACACAAAAGCAATACCAAAAAATTCTAATATCAAAATTAAAGTAGGAGATAATGAAATTTAGCAAAGCAATTCAATCTTGGTGTAGTAATTGATAGAGATTTACGTTTTACTGAATTTTTTCATGAAAATGTAGGAAAATGGCCTCTGGTATTAAATATTTATATCATTTGCGCAATGTAGGGCAGTCTTTTCCATCACAAATGCTTAACTCTTTTGTGCTAAGTAACTTTAACTATTGTTGTTTTTTATTCCAAAATATCACATCAAATAATTGATCATCACTAGCAAAAATATTCAATTGGGCAATAGGAACTTTGAATTATATTGATAAGCACAAATCAGTGAGCACTTTTATAAAAGGTGGCAATGTTCTTGCACCATTGTACTTTATCGAATATCAAACTCTTTGTATGATACACAAGTATGTACAAAATTCAAACACTACGCACTTTCTAAGCAATTATATCAAAACCAGTGATAGAAAGTACAATTTGAATAGTAGAATTAATCGTCCAGATTCATTTGCATTTAAAACTTTCTAGATTATGGAATGACTTAAATCTCGAAATAAAAAAGGAACAAAATTATGAAACTTTTTAGAAGGAAAATTAAAAAAAATTTTTATCCAAACAATCACTATTAGGAATATCAAACAAATTATGTGGATGGACAGATTTCATTTGACATTTGAAATTTACGCCCTTTAAGTAAGTGTGCATATTTTTAATTTTGTAAATATCCATGTATAGTAGTTTGTAGAATTTGTTTGTTTGTATATTTTACTAAGGTCACGGTAAGACTAGCGATTGGTTCAAAAGTGATCTATCGCATTTAAAGGATTGCAACCCGAGATAATTGGCGATGTGACGATCACAAGGAAATCGAACGCACACGATTTCTTTGTGATCGTGACGGTCACATCGCTAATTATCTCTGGTGGTTCAATCAAAATTTGATAGATCGTTTTTGAACCAATCACTAGTCTAACCGTGGCCTAAGCAAAAAATTTGTTTGACTCATTTTCAATATTAATCATGTGAAACCGTGCAGTATTTGATTTTCCTTTCAGTTTAAATTTACTTTGCTTAAATTAAACTTTGTTAACAAGGGAATAAATTGCAGGAATTAAATCAATTTATATATAAACGTGTGGCAAGCTGTTATTTGTTCAGAAAGAATCAATTAGTTTCATCTTGTGCTAGTGTTGTTTTCTCTTTCGCATTTTGCGGTTTTTAAGTATCTTTATCTAATATGAAAATAATTAGATATGCTCTGAGGATAATTTGGGAATTGTGTGTGAAACAAGCAGTGACTATAGCTCACATTCTTGTTGATATCTTTTCCATTGTATTGTGTAGTTGCCATAGAAATGGGAATACATTTTTCCAGACAATTCACTGTTCTTCTAGTTGATATATTGCTATATACTTGATTCCCCTTCACTGGATGTGATTTTCAATCATTAAATTCGTCAACTGTGTGTTGAAATCACTTTCTAAGCATATAAATACTTGTAAATAGTGTATTATTCACACATAAAAAATATAGGCAAATGGTATTTAGAAGATGGATCACTCAGAATTTTGAGAAAATAACAAAATAATAATTTATAGGTGAAGAACAACATCTATAAAATCACTTAACCACAGTATAAACTCTGCTATGACTAGAATAATTTAATACATATTCAGTTAATATCATCCAAATGACACAACAAAGTGAAAATCAATGTGTATAATTTATAGTTTCAGTAAGTTACTAGTTAAAAAAATAGCAAATGTAAAATGCATGCGATTAAACAAAATATTCAATGCTGCAAAATAATTATGTATAATTTAGTTTGAAGCAGTAATTTAAAAACATACTTGATTTTAGCATGAAATATAATATAGATGGGTTATGAAAACAAAAGTATCACCATACCTTGTTAACAGCATGTAGATGCATTTAAAATTAAAACACAATGCCTTCAATCTTTTTGAGTTTTTGAGATCACCTTCTAAATGTACAGATGCTTGTAAATAGTGTATTATTGATATGTAAGAATAATATTGGCATGTGGTATTTTAAAGATAGATTGCTAAGAATTTCAAAAAATTGCAAACTAATATTTTATAACCATAGGAGCTTTACAATATCAACCATATGTCAAGTGTTAGGTCAAATATTGCTAAAAATACAAATATTAATACATGCTCAATTAAAATACAAGAGTTAGAAACCATAAATATTAAGAACATATGAAATATTGCAAATTAGTACAAACAATGAAAGCAAAAACATTAAATGCAGGGGGGTCAAAGTGTACCAATGTTTCCATGTGTAGACATATTTTGAGATCTAAACTAAAGCCCCAGCTTTACATGTATTTTGAGATTGAAATCAATTTAAAGTATTTGTTCAACAGGGCTAGCAATTCAGCTAAATTGGATAAAAATCCAAATTTAAATCTTTATTTGGTAAAATTGAATGTACCTAAGATATAATAAAAAACAGCAAAATCAAAGCATCCATTTCATAGCTAAGCATAAAACTTGGATCATTGACCAGGCTTTTACTTCAATTTACCCTCATCAGCCAGAATAACCATGAATTTGACATATTCCTTAATGTAAAATGACAGAAATGGCTTTCTAGTACAAAGACCATCAACCATAATGTAAAATGAATAGCTGAAAAACATCAATTTCCAATAAATATGATTCATTAAATAGAACAAAGAACTTTAAAAAATACAATATTATTTCATTATTTATTTGCTGGATATTTTTTCCCTGAATTTCTTTTTGTTTTTACCAAATTTGCTACTCCATTTTCTTTTGAGCTGTGTTGTTTAGTGATTATAATCTAAAATGGTCAAAATATATTCATATAGAATTTGCTTAATGTAGTAAGAATTTATTTGATATGATATTTTAGAAATAACTAAACTAAGTTCTCAAATTCTTTTGTTTTTATTGCATTGATAATAGAATGATCAGATAAATCCCCCTTGTTTTTACCATCATTTTGTTTGAATTAATATACTTAATTTTCATATAGAGTTAATTCATTAAATATATAATTCCATGTCTAAAATTTACCATGAACCTTCCTTTTTTCCCAGATAATGGCTTACATACTGGACAAAACATTAAATAATTTCAAAATTTCATTAGATGTTTCAGTTTTGTGGGAAAAGAGAAAATTATATTTCAATATATAAAAATGACTTACCCAGTAAAGAAGAAACCAACTTTCACAATTGAACTCTACACAAAGAAAGACTGACTAGTACATTAAAAACACATTATTCTAGTTAAAATTATTGAATTTTCAATATTTCTATGTGCTAATGAGCTTTATTGAAATTATGCATATATTTCTAATATTGAAGTTAGCTAAAAATCAATAATTTTATGCAAAATATAAATGTATGCATAGAGAAAAATAAATCTGTCAATGGATATGTATTTACACCTTCAAAAATAAAATTACACACTAAATTTCAACACAATACTTGGCTTACAACCAAAATATTTCAGAAGTTTATTCTGACATTGAAAAACTTTAATTCCAATTACCATTTTGAATTTTGTTCCAGCTTGTTATGCACAGCATTTTGTAAGGAAAAAGCAATTTCTTTTTTGCAAAATAATTTTTACTGCAGGCTATATTTTGTTTGACTTTGATATACATTATAAATTGTAAACCATGCACCAATTTGGAGTTCATAAATTGGAATATATTGTATATGAGCTTCTTTAGAAACTGAGCTATGTTCAACAACTAGTACAGGACACAGTAATTTCTCCTGTGTCTTTAACAAAAATTGTATGTCAGATGCATGTCCTTTGCTGTTTTTTCCTCTCACCTTTAGTAAATGTACATGGACTCTGGCTTTGGACAACTTTGTAGTTTTATGATACACACCTCTTCTCACCATTCTTGATAACCAAAAAGTGAATAAAGTTAAAAATAATGCAGATTTATTACAGAGATTTAATATCTAAACCAATAAAAATAATGTACTGTCACTGATATATTGAAGTGTGAAAGAACAAAAGATGAGAGTGTATCTGGAATTTGATTATCATTTGAACTTGTAAATTGTGTTTTGTATTGTGTTTTATTCCCCAATACACTGTTCACACACTTTTTTATCAGTTTCAAAAGTAAATAATTATAAAATTTTGTATTTTAATGTGACTTGTATTTTTTATTGAAGGAAATATACCACCATGCTTTAAAATATCAAACAATTTCCCAACAAACCACATAATTTCTTAACAATGCTTTTCTGCAAATATTCTAATTGTTAAGGCCTTTTCTATACACTTCTGTAAACTATGGATATACATAACTAAGATATTTCTCTAAATATTATGATATATCATAGACTTGATTGGATTCAATGCAATCCCCTATTAATAAAGAGATATAATGTCAGTATGCATTATTCATTAAGATTGTTACCATGTATAACAAATTCTCCAAAATGCACACATGTAAATTTTAAAATTATTCAGTTTGATTATGTGATGTGTGATTAATCACATTCTTTAACCATGCTCACATTATTCATGAATTAACAATGGGTTATGACTCATCAATTAGCACCTGTCAATCAATTGCTAACAAATGTGGTGAAGTTGACAAAAATGTAATGGTCAACAAATGATTACATCCCCTGAAAATCCATATAAACCAAAAAGAAATGTGCAGAGGAAAGACCATTGTGTATTAATGAAACTATGTATATGTATAAATCCTACTAATAGCTTTGCATGTATAATTTATTTGTAAAACAAAAATTGTCTTTATGATGTAAGTCTATATTTCAATTACCTGTAATGTTTAAGTATGGAGAATATTTTTCCATTGTGTACATTGGATACTAATGAAAAACAAATTAATTGCATGGAACTTTTACAATGAAATAGCAGTGCATTTGAAAAAAAATGAAGTGGAGCCCTTTGCATGTAATTTATAGACCCAAAAAAACGAATTATTTACAATTATTGTGGATGTTAATCATTAGAAGGTGTGGAGTTTTTTTTTTGCAGTGAAATAGCAGCATATTTGAAAGACAAGATATAGCTCTTTGCATGTAATGTATAGATTTCCCATAAAACCAGATAAATGACAATGAATGCAGATGTTAATCATTAGAACATGTGGAATTTTTCACTATAAGATAGCAACATATTTGATAAACAAAGCTTAGCCCTTTGCATTTGATGTATAGAAAATAGTAAATTTAATTTGTATAGGCTAGTTAAGCAATAGATATGTATGGAATTTTTATGGATAGGAAAAATTATTTGTCAAAAATGTATCATCACAAACACAATGTAAACCCTAATTAGTCAACTAATGCATATTTACAAATGTGTATCCAAACAATGCCTGTAATGTTTAAGGATGTTGAATATTTTTCCATTTTGGATATTGGATAATAGCAAAAAAAATTGAAAAAAGCCTTGTAAATGCATATCTCTTAGTTCTTACTTAGATATCTCATTGTGCATTGATTGATATTCTTCAGTCTTAACACTAACAGATGGGCAAACTCTTGCCTAAAATGACATGTGCATGGGAACTGAAGAAGGTGATTGGTGACAATATATGAACTTAACATCAGCAATGAGATGAACTAAACAATAGACAAATTTATTAGTGTGATGTATGATCAATATAAGTGAACCACATAATAAATTACATTTTGTTCTGTCTTAAAATGTGGGTTTTACCACATGTGTTTATTAAATAATTTTTAACTATTAGAAATTGGAAACATTTGATTTTTTTTGAGAAAATTAATTTGTTTTTATTGCTTACTTTAGCATAATCCAAAGCATAATGCTGCTAATGAAGAAAGAAGATCAGATGATTAGTCAAAACTATGATCAAATTATGATTATTAATTAGAAAAACAATTTAAGTTTAATTATTAGATTATCTTTGTAAATGCAACCTAGTAATAACATAGCAAATTAGTACTTATCATCAAATTTTGACCAAATGAAGGGGGCGAATTCACTTCCATTATTTTTAGCTATTTTGGCAGATGATACAAATTTGAATTTTGAACAACAGGTACTTTTTGAAAGTTAACTATAAATAGGCGAGAAATCATTTTGGAAATTGTTGAAGTAAATTCTTTGAAAATCTTATCTTTAGATTTTAGATCAGTTTGATTATTTATACAGAATGTCAAGCTAAATGGTAAATGCAGTAGTAGTGGTTTGGGAACACATCAGGAGCAACTCGAGGGTCCTTGATCCAAACCATGAACCTGCATTTATGTTAGGTATATGAATAGGAGTTTTTCTCTGTTTAGCTGGCTATTGATTTGATCGTTTACATGTAACTAATAATTAACATCGGCAAAAGGGCTGGATAGCCTACTGTAAGTTATATATATTTTATTTGATAGACTTAGGGGACCCATAATAGACCAATAAAGAGACTGAGCATGTATTATNNNNTAGCATAATCCAAAGCATAATGCTGCTAATGAAGAAAGAAGATCAGATGATTAGTCAAAACTATGATCAAATTATGATTATTAATTAGAAAAACAATTTAAGTTTAATTATTAGATTATCTTTGTAAATGCNAAGGACGTGGCAAACACAAGGAGCCTCAGGAGAGTGTTTACATTCTTTTACCCAAACACAATGGCATGTGAGGAAATGGGGCACACTGGTAGAGCAGACACACAGATGATGTTAATGATAGCAATAAAAGGAATCCATCTATATAAGAAATTCTATGAGATCTTCTCAGAGAAAATGAATGAACTTAGAGAGATAACACCAATATCAGAAAATATTAAAGAAGCTAAATTCCTGTGATATCACAGGACAGTAACAATGGAGAGAGTTGCGGTACTAAAAATAACCAAACAACCGGAATTTGCAACAACAAGCTGGAGCAATCCCCAAGTGGAAATGATAATTTGAAAGGCAGACAAGTTAGTCCATGGAGAATGCGCAGTGTTAAGAATAACACAAGCTGAGGAGGGCTTGTAGCATAATCCAAAGCATAATGCTGCTAATGAAGAAAGAAGATCAGATGATTAGTTGAAACTAAGATCAAATTATGATTATTAATTAGAAAAACAATTTAANTATCAGATTATCTTTGTAAATGCAACCAAGTAATAACATAGAAAATTAGTACTTGTCATCAAATTTTGACCAAACAAAGGGTGTGAATTTGTTTCCATTATTTTTAGCCATTTTGGCAGACAATACAAATTTGAATTTCAAATGACAGGTACTTTTTGAAAGTTAACTAGAAATCATTTTGGAAATTGAAGTAAATTCTTTGAAAATCTTATCTTTAGATTTTTGATTGGTTTGATTATTTATACAGAATGTCAAGCTAAATGGTAAATGCAGTAGTAGTGGTTTGGGAACACATTGGGAGTGACTCGAGGGTCCTTGATCCAAAC
The DNA here is from genome assembly GCA_900660155.1 of Hofstenia miamia. NCBI lineage: Eukaryota > Metazoa > Xenacoelomorpha > Acoela > Hofsteniidae > Hofstenia > Hofstenia miamia. Next base: position 269,142 of record CABFPE010000414.1, on the reverse strand, counting down.
CATGAACCTGCATTTATGTTAGGTATATGAATAGCAGTTTTTCTCCATTTAGCTGGCTATTGATTTGATCATTTACATGTAACTAATAATTAACATTGGCAAAAGGGCTGGATAGCCTACCATAAGTTATATATATTTTATCTGATAGAATTAGGGGACCCATAATAGACTGATAAAGAGACCAAGCATGTACTATGTTATTTAAATGTAAAGTAGGAAGCTGTGAGTTGTTATGTAACTTAATTGTATTA
>CABFPE010000414.1:252868-268861 GCA_900660155.1 Hofstenia miamia | reverse complement strand
TTAGGTGGCTATTGATTTGATTGTTTACATGTAACTAATAATTAACATCGGCAAAAGGGCTGGATAGCCTACTGTAAGTTATATATATTTTATCTGATAGACTTAGGGGACCCATAATAGACTGATAAAGAGACTGAGCATGTATTATGTTATTTAAATGTAAGGTAGGAAGCTGTGAGTTGTTATGTAACTTAATTGTATTACTTATCTAAAGCCAATAGTTTTTTAGTAATGGCTGAAGTAGTAATTATCAAGCAGCTAGTGACATTGCAAGGTTGCAAAGTGAATTACATACACAATACAAATTGAGTTTAAGTCAGTTACAATTAGCATTGAGAACTATACTGAGTTAGGATAGGGAACACATAAGAACTTCATTGAGTTGAGGTTGGGAGCTACTTAATTCAGCATAGGAAACATGAGTGAGGTGATGCAGAGATTGGAGTTGGCCAGAGGCCACATATACACCAATCACAGAGAAGAGCTATGATGGTGAAGTACCTAAACAGTATTCAGTTATTTCAGTTAAGCAAAGATTAACAGGAATGCATACAATAAATAGCTGATATGTGTACATCTGTACCCATGTAGAATAAGGAACAATAATTTGAAAGAATCATTTAACCTATTTTAACACTTGGTAGCAGATGCTACATTACAGTAGACATTTCACTTTTAACAAGTATTATTATAATGTCTTTAATTCAAACATTTGTTAAATTTTACCAGATAATTCACATTTTATTGTTTTTAAGAGGCAAATATTTAATTTTCATTGCATGTAATTGTTTGATGAAAAAATATTTTCCTCATTTTGTATTAGTGAAAACTAAATGTATCTATTAGTGAAAATGGAATTAAAAATTGTAGCAAATATTAATAGACTAGGGGATAGAAAATACATGGAATTTTTTATGGATAAGAAAATTTATCATTAGTCAACAATGTATTGTAACAAATCCAAAGTAATGCCATAATGCCCTGTATATTTACAAAAAAAATACCATAAAATATAACATGCAAACTAAATTGGCCCCATAAATAAGTGAGCCACTATAGAAAATTGTGCCAAACACTATCTCCCACATTTGTGAATCAACACAGAATGACTATTCAATTTATATGACGTCACCCATAGATGGCATTGCAACACCACTATCAATATCCATGAGCTGGCAAAGGTCAAAACGTCAAATAGTGATGTCCTAGCACTGTCTTCAACTACTCATCCAATGCTATTGATCCATACTAAGTTGCCTGCACTGGTGAATAAAATAATTATTCTTGGATTGAGCTTAGTAATAGTTCACTTGACATTTTCTAACTGCACACTTACATGCTCTCTTATTTTTACAGATTGAGGAGAGTGATTTTTCCATCAATAAAGACTCTTTCAGTGTTGTTGCCTTTGATTAATTTACAGTGGACCATTTGGTATTCATCTGACTTAATATTTGAATTAGCTGTGATAGTGCTGTTTACATAATTTTTACTAGAAGAAGTTTAGACCTGAATAACTTTCTTTTTCCTCACCTTCCAGCTGGGAGTATCAGTGGGGACTTCAGGCAGTAGAGGGGGCATGCATTGTAAGTTGGCAGAACAGACATTATTGTCTAGTTCTTCAAAAGCTACTCTCTTCCCTAATGTGTTTTTTCTAATTGTCACAGGGAAATTAATGAATTTGCTGCCAATTCTATGTTGTTTCAAGCTCTCCACTTCCTTATTAGTGTTTGGAAGTTTAACAGTGGTATACTCTACATCAAGCACAAGCTGCTGGTTGGGTAGTTGGATAATGATAATATCCTCTTTGGTTAGCATTCCTGTAAGAATGATTTTCATTAGTCCAACTATGTCCTTATCAGATATCTCTATCAATCTTGCACCACAAGGTCACCCAGCTTGTTAATCTTAGAAGTTTTCTCAACAGTAAGGATTTGTTCTTCTTCTGTGATCAACCATTTTATGTTAGGTCTCTGCTGTGTGATGCTGAATTTTTCTAGGTTCACAGACAATTATCTCATGGGTGTTTGGTGTAGTTCCACAGTGGAGGAAGCAGTTCAGGGGTCTTCATGACTTGTTTAACTACCATAATGTTAGTTATCTTATTTAGCTGCTGTGCCTTGTGTTGATTATCTATGATTTCATTGTACAAGCACTGTGGTTAGTCATATCCTTCAAGATTAAACAAAATCAGATTTTTTGTGAGCAGATTGCACTGCTTGACCATTGAAGGAATATGCAGTTGAAACTGGTACCCTGCTTAATTAATAACCAGGTACATAAGGGTCTGATGACTGTAGGAAAATAGTTGAACTTAGTTTTGCACATAGTGCATCAAATATGCTTCTTTAGCATGTCTGTAAGCACATTTATATCAGATTGGCAAAAATGTAACTTATTGCTGATAATAATAGGGCTTATTTTACCATAAGTGTTTTGGGTTCCCCATAGTCATGAATAAAATTTTTCAAAATGACTTATCACTTTTTTATTCTTATCAGGTGAAGCTAAGATTTGAACATAGTGTAACATGCAGTTTTTCACTTTCCAAGACAGTGGGCAAATCACAATCTCATGTGGATTCATGTCCATCATCTTTCTTTTCTATTGATGGGTAGCTGTCAGGGGGGTCTTGGTTAGGAAGATATCTGGTGTACAGTCTTTGGTGAACAATTTTCATTTAAAATTCTTCTTTTTTTGTTTCATATGCCCATTTGATTTTGTTGAGCACTCTCTCAACTGACTGATGATAGCACTGTGATGGACTGGCAATCTTGATGTCAGGTGAATCTCCCTTGAATTGTACTTTGCTCATGTTAGTTTTGAAGTTGAGATATTCCAAAGTTTGTGCTTGTATGGCAGCATCTAATATAAAGTACTTGTCCACTATTATTCAATGTGTTTGAATTTTTTATCATAATATAAGATTTGTGTAGATGAGGTTAGTTATAGATATAGTGGATGTATAAACATTTATAGTCTGTATTCACTCTGGTGAATTTTGGAGAAGGTCTCCACCAGGAAATGTTGCATCTGATATGGACTCTTCCCACTTTTCTCATAGATAAGCACTAAACTTCCAAAGCTTGCACAAATTCATCATAAGCTTACTAAGAAATCTTCATCATACATAATGTGGAATGTGCTTCTCCAATAGCAGCATCCACAAGGCATAGCAAATCATGGTATTCACTTTGAGCTGTCACTCAGTATCCATGACTTGAAGGACCACATCAATGGAACAATCCCCTGGGGGAGAGATATGAAATATGGGTGCATGACTTCATCTCCAAATTTTGACATTCATAGTTTCCTTTCCACTGACTTATGTGAACAAATCTTTGGTAAAGAGAAGGGTGTGCAACTAGTGGTGCAGAAGGATTCCTTGTCATATGGGGTGATATTAATATTAATAACCCCAAAGGGGATCATTTAGATAAATTATCTAAATTAGTTACAATGTGTTCTACTGTATCAATGGGTTCATTAAGTCTGTTCTCTTTGACTGCCAAGCCAATTTATGATAAGAAGATCCTGCCATAGTAGACATTCTGGATGTTGACTCTAGTAAATTAGCTATTAGTAACCTGATTGTCATCAAAACCTTGGACCTCCATTGTCCTTCCTCCTCATCAGGCCTGGATTTTGATCTCCATGACTCTGCTGAGAACAGTGAGCCTCTATCATGTTTCTCCATTCTTCCACAGACTCTCCTTCTTGCTTGGCTGGCAGATGCTTTCAATTGAGCTTGGGTATTCATTTTTAAACAGAGAAATTAGGTTAAGGTCTCCAACATTGAGATTACATGCCATGTAGGTACAGGCTTCTTTTTTAGACCATGTACATCTCTCAAGTTCATTTTGGTTTAGACCTCCTCACCTACATCAATGAGACTACCAAATTTATAGTAAAAATCACTGTTATTATTCACTCATGTAAATTCATTATTATTATTTTTATGAAGACATCAATATCCTTAATAGTACATTTCAACCTGCCATTACTTAAAATGTACTTATTATGACTAAGCAATTTTTCAGCTATGAAGGGACCTGTTCATTTAAAAAATAATTTTTTAACTTGTTTATTATCATGTAACCAGAAGTAGCATATATACAAACTCAGTATCACCCTTTTTATGATGTTTTATTGAATGCTCTCTGTTGTCAGACTACTAACATTTTAGTGTTGTGACATAAAGTTATGTGTATTGATTGTAATTACTTCATAATTTTATTTACATAATTACTAGGTGTTAGCTCATGATAGTTAGGAGATCAGTGTTTCTGCCTCTCTTCATAACATGGCCTTGAAAGGGGTGACTCTGATAGTGCAGTGCACCAATGTATTGTAAAAATATTCAATCATTTCATACTATCCTCCAATTCTTTTTGATTTCTTGTGAACATGGCAGTTCTAATAAGTTAAATTAACATTTAATTTAGTTGCTCCACCAAACCATTTGCTTGGGGTGCTATGCAGTTGTAGTTTTGTGTAAGATCTCAAGTTGTTTTGTAACCTTGTTCATCAAGTTACTTTTGGACTAGGGCCTCTATCCAACACAAGTTTCCACATTAGCATGAACTCTTTAATAATGCAGATCTGTAAATACTTAGTGAAGTGGTCAAAGCAGACAAGGAGGTACTGACAGCCCTCATCATCCTTTGCTAGCTGTTCTAAGTTGATGTGTACATCTTCTTTAGGTAATTCTGCTGTCATGCTCATGAGCTTTGCTCACTGCTCTAGGAAATGGCAGCCACTCTTCAGCAGGCAGGTTTAAAACTTATCAATGATGTCCAAGACAGCTGATATGATATTAATGATGATGTATTTGATGTTAGCTTTGGCTTCCATTTGATTCCAAGACGTCCCTGTTCATGAATGTGCTTTAGTAAATTCTTTTGATAATATTCAGGAAATACTAGGCAATTGTTCTGGGTTTTTGAGTAGAGTAGCCTGTTATTATTGAATTTTCAAGTGTACTGGTTAAACTAATGCAAAGTGGTAAAGCTGAGGTTTGCAATTGGGCTCCTTAATCTTCTAAATGATCTGACTCATGGTTTTGTCATCCCTTTGCTTCAAGATGATGTCTTGTTTGGTAATCTCCTCCTTAATGAGAATGGTCAAGATGGAACACCCCTTTTCATCTCAGATAGTAAGTTGTATTCAGTGTTTGGGATAAGGCTGAAGGTATCTTCTCCCTAGCAGGTTTCCTTTAGTCATGCTTGTAGCTAGGCTGAGTGGTCCAGTAATCCATGTTTGTGTGCAGCCTACCCTTTCCATGAGCTATCAAAAAAGTTGAAATTGTTCCAGTATTCTATCCAATGTGTGACTGTGTTCAATTGATCTCCAGAGAATGTCTCAAGCCATGCAAGAGTGCTGTTATCTGTTCACACCTGGAAGTGTGTTCCTAGAAAAAGATATCAAATTTGTAAAGGGACCTGAATATTGTAAGCATCTCAGTCTTTGTGGCTCTGTAGTTTTCCTCTGGAGGATGCAAATTCCAGGTGAAGTACTGCACAGGGAGCTCCTTTGTGAACCTGGCTCAATATGCTGCTTATGGGCAGGGTACTTGCATCACAGTCCTCCAATGAACTCCAGATTGTAGCTGTAGTGTTTAAACTTGGAAACTTTCTTAGCTTGTTTTTCAGTGTGTCCAACTTGCTCTGTTATTTCCAAATCCACTTAAACTCTGCACTCTTCTGTAACAGCTTAGAGATTTGCTTGGTCTTCTCAGCTAACTCAGGGATGATTATCACATAGTAATTGGGGAAACCCTTTAGTCATTGGACGTCTTTCTTACATTTAGGGCCTCCATGCTAGAAAAGGCATCATGGGCATCATTCTTGATCATTATCTGAACAGAGCTCACCAAGTGCCCCAAAAGGAAAACTTTCTTTTGTAAAATTGAACATTTGTTACCATTGACCTTTAGACTTGGCTCTCATCAAACTCCTAGCATTCTCTGTAATTTATCTAAGTGATCATTGATAGCATTGCTTGAAATTAGAATGTCTTTGATGTAAGCTTGGACTCCTTTTTCTAACATATGCTTTCTGTTACATACCAGTTTGTTGATATACTGATGAGAGATGGCTAGGGCATTACAGAGATCAATGGCCATATACATCCATTCATAAAGACTGTAAAGGGTAATGAACACGGTTTTTGGAATGTCCTCAGGGCGCATTGGCACCTGCCAATATGCTTTGCAAAAATAAAAGCACATAAAATTCTGGTATTTGCTGGCTTCCTACAAGAGGTCTTCCATACATGGTTATGGGTACATGTCTTTCTTGGTGACATTGCTCAAACTTTGAAAATCAATACAAAGTTGATATCAGTTGCCTTGCTTGATGAAGACAGCAGGGAAAGCATAAGGCCTCTTGCTCCCTCATACAAACCTGTTTGGAATTAAATCATTCAAAAACCTTCTTGTATTCACTTTTCATTTTCTTGGATACTTGCCTGAGTGGTATCCTAATCAGCTTGTCTGTGGAAGTATGGATAGGATGCAGAAGCAATTTCACCAAAAAAATTTTGTAACAGATTTTCCCTTGGAAAACTTTCACAAAAAAGCATTTTCCGTATTTTTTAACAATTGATTGACGTGTGCTAATTGATGAGTTGTAACCCTTGTGATTAATTCATGAATAATGAGGGTGTGTTGCCAAAAAGATGGGAATATTCACACATTACGTAATCAATCTATGAATAATTTAGAGTCTATGTGTGCATGTGTTAGAGAATTCATTATATATGATAGCAACCTTAATGAATAAAGTATACTGACACTATATCTTGTCAAAAATTTTCTAAGTATTTTAAAGAAATTTGTTGGTTTGTGCAAAATTATCAATTTTACAAATGTATTTACTAGGGATTGCAACAATGTGCAATTCTAAGTCCTACAGAGGGTGTGTATTTGTTTGTGTGATGGTATTTGTGGTTATACTTAAATTTCATTTATAAACTTTTGTTTTAAATTATTTTCACATTTATTGATTATCATTAATATAAAAATGTTTTTAGGCAGAGTTTGTCATTAAATTCATGCATATTTTTCATTTATAGATTTTTTTGTTACAGTATTTAATGTTTTTATTGATGTTTATTCTATATATTGTGAAATCTTTTAAGCAAATAATAAAGCATATCTGTTAACTACAGAATGTAATTTTGTAGAATGCCTTAAAATGGCTATTTATATGTCATATTAAATAAAAGCAAAACCACATTATTCTTTCTTGTTTTTTTAAAGTTTAACATAATACTGTCATAAAATTTGCATTTTGTTAAATGTCTATGACATAAAGATATCTTCATTGTAACACATAATTTAGTTTCTACAGTGATTCAAGTGGTGATGGTTGAATTTATGCAACAATGTAAGCTATTTTTTGCTTTTTAATAAGTTAATATTACTAACCTTGTTTCATTTGATTACGAATTATTATAAAATTTCATAATGTTTCTACACAGTTAGTATCTTTACCAAAAAAAAATTGTATTAGAGTTGCTAAAAATCAATTTCAAAAACTGAAATTATTTCTAATCCCAGATCAATTTAAAGCATCATGGAAAAAATGACTCGAAAAATATTAAAACTTAAGGCATTAGAAAATCTAAGGTCGATTTCTTTTTTCACATAATTTGACTATTAACGCTTTTTGGAATATTATTTCTACATCTATAGATTTAGAATCGTAAAGTAGGAGGGTATACAAAGTCAAAAATGCTATGCAAAACGAAAAATGGTCAAATGTCTTAAAACATGTACTAATGAAACCATTACAAAGGAAAGTGTCAGATATATTAAAGCCTGTAGCAATACAATTACATTTGGAAGTAAATCAAGTACCAAAGGTGAGATGAAAAAACAGCAAAGGACATGCATCTGACATACAATGTTTGTTAAAGACAGAGGAGAAATTATGGTGTCCTGTACTAGTTGATGAACATAACTCAGTTTCTGAAGAAGCTCATATACTATATATTCCAATTTATGAACCATAAATTGGTGTATGGTTTAAAATTTATAATGTGTATCAAACTCAAACAAAATATAGCCTGCAGTTAAAATTATTTTGCAAAACAGAAATTGCTTTTTCCTTCCTAAGTGCAATGCAGAACAAGCTGGATCATGGTTTAAAATGTTAATTGGACTTACAGTTCTTCATTGTCAAAACAAATCTCTGAAATATTTCAGATGCAGGCCAAGTACTATTTTAAAATGTAGCATGTAATTTTATTTTTGGAATGTGTAAATACATATGTTTTGGTGGATTTTTTTTCCATACTTGCATTCTTTGTCAAAACATTGGCAAGTGTAATATCATTTTATGACTACTATGTTTAATGTACTTCAATCTTAGAAATATATGTATAATTTCAACAAAGCTTATGAGTGTAGAGAAATGGTAAAATTTCTGTCATTTTACCTAGAACAAGGTGTTTTTAATGAAATAGTTGGTCTTTGTGATGAGGGTAATAGCAGTGGTTGGTTTTTTTATTCAAGGGGTTAGTTGTTTTTTTTGTGAAATTTATACAACTGGTAAAATTTAGAACTTAATTAATGTTTTGTTCATTGCATTAAAATCTTATATAGGTCTATGGATTGATGAAAGAAAGATCTATGCTAATGAAATTGAAAAATGTTTATGGTTATTACATTTTGACTAATTTTAACAATTGGAATCACGTGGCAACTACAAGAATGGTGAATCACCTGGAAAAATGTATTCTCATTTATATGTCAACTATACAATACAGGTGAAATAGCATCAACTATAACTCGGTGAATATGAATATCTCATTTTTATACCAAGTACAATGAGAGCGGATGAGGAATACATACATTAAAGCTACAAAAGCAGAAAAGCCATGTAATGTATACACTCATGTAAGAGTTGTAAACCAAAATAAGCTAAAAACGATGTGTAAAATCGAAAAGCAGTTGATAAAGTGGAAAACCCATGTAATGTATAAAGCAATGGAAGAGTTATAAACCAAATAAACTAAAACACGTGCAAAGTCGACAAAGATGTAACAATCAACAAAATGCGTACATCCCCTAAAATCCATATAAACCGAAAATAAATGCAGAGAAAAATCCGTTGTGTAAAACTAATATCATAATAGTGTATAAATACTACTAATAGCGTCACATGTATAATTTATTTGGAAAACGAAATTGCCTTTATCATGTAAGTCTATATTTCATACACCTGTAATATTTAAGTATGTCGAATATTTGTATGTTGGATAATAGTGAAAAAGCAATAAATGCATGGAATTTTTTACAGATAGGAAATATTGGTGAAAACAAATTAATTATAAAAATTACAGATATTAATCATTAGAAACGTAGGGAATTTCTTACATTGAAATAGCAGCATATTTGAATAAACGAATTTAACCCTTTGCATGTAATGAATATTTCCCGAAAAAACAAATGAAATTTTGTATAATAGCATCACATGGAAGTTCTTACTGATAAGAACATTATTCAACAATGTATTATCACAAAACGCAAAGTAAACTGTCAGCTAACAATGTCATGTATATTAACAAATAATAGAAAGATGTGTGCAAACAAAGTAAAAGTGCAAACTAAATTGACCCTCTTTAAATAACACAAAACTAGTAAACGTACATGAATCAATAACTTTGTTAAAGTAAACCCAGTTATCAATGTCACGTATATTAAAAGAAACGTGTGTGTGTGTGTAATAAAGTAAAATACAAGTGTTGTATAAATTTCAAGCTCACAATCTCATAAAGCAAACACGCAATTTCATTTATGCAAATCATTTAAATTAATGTGACGAAATTTCCTTGTATATATGTGTTAAAAATTTGCAAATAAATGCGGATTTTGCTGAAAGGCAAGTATATTTTTGAATTAATATAAATAAGTGTTAGTACTAAACTAATTACTAATTCTTTACACTGAGATTCAATGTTGCATAAATTATTCCTATATATCATTATTGAATTGAAAATGTTTTCAAATAAGAAAATAATATCTAAAAAAAAAGATATTATGTTTCAACTTTCATAAAAATAAATTGATTTACTAGATAGAGATTTTTCTAATGTAAGTAGCGCAAGTTGTTAACTTCCATATCGTTTGAATGGAATTAATGTAATATACTGATTATAAAAATCATACAAGCAGTGCAGTGTAGTGTTTATTTAAATTCTTTTCATACAGTTTGAAGAGTTGTAAATTATCGTTATGAGGTTTTTTGCAGGATTTGTCAATGAATTGACAAAACTTATTGATAAATATACTGAAAACGGAACTTCACAATGACTTTATAGTTGTGAAATTAAACTTCTCAGTAATTTTACCAAAAGTGCTTAATTTGGTTTTTTTCTGTTACTTCATTGATCCTTGTTAAGTATTCATGTACAATAGCACACTTGAAGGGTTTCTTGCTGCTTCAAGTTATTATATTTGAATAACATTTAGCTACGGGCATAATGGGCTTAGGATGGGCATGGACAAATCACCGGGCCTATTTTTATATTTACGGGTTACGAACCGGGCACGGGCCCTACCCTAGGATATGGTCAAATGGTATATTTCGTAGAAAATTTAGCAAAATGTACATGAAGCAAAGGCAGTAATTATCAATAAGGACTACAAATTCAATATATTATTACGAACATAACAAATTAAATACTACACTTGTAGTGAATGCTGACATGTAAGGTACTTCCGAAGGATAGTTCATGTATACTAATACAAATATATTTGTTAGAACATATATTAATATAACCTACTTTAAAATTTTGATTATCACTTCGAAATGTTATCGAAAATGAATATTTTCACCAGCGTTTATTCAATAAAACACAAATATTAGTGCTGTTCGCAATGACAACGTCATCAAAATCATTAGCATCCACATCGATTAACTCTATAATGCTATCAGAGGAAATGCATGGATGTTTAATTCTTGTTCTGCTTAAACTATAAAGATGCTTATCAAAATCTCTACTGGATAAGAGCACTCTAAGGAAATATGTTTGAACATTACCTTGGCGGCTGGGAATAAACATTGCTTCCATTAAGTCAATGCTTTGGTCACTATCAAGATAACCCAACAGAACTTTTGAAACCGAAGTCCTCATATCTCGTTTTAAATCTAAATGGATATCTGGGACTTCCAATAGTGCAAAATCTCCATTGGGAAATTTTAAAGGCTTTGAAGATTTGAGACTGTTACAGTAAACCACACCATCATTGGGCCAAAAATTAAGAACAAGACATGGTTCAAGAAAATACAAAAAATTTATATGAATAGTATTTAAGCTCAAACTGTTGTCGATAATTATGCTCAAGAGGATTCCATTGTACATTTGTTCTGTTTCATTACAGCTTTTCACGGAATAGTTCACTAGAAGGTTGCTACCACAGCTCTGATTAACCGTTGCACCAGTCATTAATAATGCTGCTACATTACTATTGTTTTTGCTGAATGCGACAATAAATAACAGTTTTGGATCCCGAATTTGTGAGGAAAACACAATTAACTTCTCAGTGTGTAATGCATTAATCTTTCTATTATATGTTACCAATTTCAAATGAGTAGATTCTATGCATGCAATGTAGGTAAATAACAGATCATTTGCATTATTGCAAATTGGTTTCTTTTGAAATTCCATGAGACCTAATTCAATGTCATTCGTTTCATTGATGAGCAGTAAGCTCTTGTTGGCACTATTGTAGCATAAGATTGCAATGCGGTTATCTTGGGTATATTTGCCTATGCCAATTAGATTCTTGCATGAAATTAGAATAGGTCTTGCTATGAATTTGTTGTCTTCATGAAATGGGTTGTATTGAAATTCTGCTGGTCTAAAGTTTACTTGTTTACCTGCACCTTGCTTATAGCTACAAATAAATTTTCTAAGAAAAAAGTACGTGAAGAATGGTTCTTGTGAAAAGTTTGTCAATGGAAAATTAGCATTAAGACTGACATTGGTCAAAAGCTGATAACTTGCTGCATAACTAGTTTCAGAAATTGCGATTGATTGATTGTGACTTCCCATACTTGAGTATTGGATTCTTAATATATTGTTGTTAATCGTCAGTTGGAAATCCTTTCCAATTCCATCTTGATGGTTTAGATTACATGTTGAGTATGTTGCCACTTGATCCAAATGTTGGATGGTTACTATTATTTCAATGTAATCTACAGTTCTTATTCGACATGATTGCTTCACAATTTTTGTTTCAGAATTGTCATACATAGCCTCACAAATTTCTGATAGTGCTTCTTTCTTGCGAAAAGCGAATATAGCTGTTATATTTGCTAAACCAGCATTTGGTATTGCAAATGTGACCTCCAAATGGTTATCTCCTGGCGTTGCATCAATGATCATGAGTCCCATCTCTGAAATTCGGTACGAATGTTTATCAGTGTTTTTCATTAAGTACAACAAATTGCTGCACTTGATGATACCCATACCATCATAGATCCCTTGATGCTTTTCATGAATACAGTTGCTCAATTTATTAATCCTGTTGTGATTCCAAGAAATGTAGCTATTTTTAAATATCAGAGACAGTGCAGCATTAAAGACATTTAGAATGATTATTTTCTGCATATCAGTTGCACAGTTAAATTAAAGATCCCCTACTAAAGCTTTAATGAGGCTAATACAATTTTTAAATTGTCCAAATCTATAATTATCAAAGATATTAAATAATTCAAAATCAAGCAAATGTATATATTTGAATTATTGATGAAATACACTATTTTTTCTGTAAACATAATCGAATATTGATTTGAACACATCCATGGCTGATGTAAATTAGCTTAACAACTGTATACCAAAAAGTTTGCCAATTATTTTGAATTTATTCACATTTAGTGTATGTTCATATTTCTAAAAAATGATTGATGCAATTTACTGTAATTTTTTGAAAATTGTTAATTTATAATATTATTTATTAATTCTTTCGTATGGTTACAAATAGTGTGATTAACACTTATAAAGAATTAAAAATATAAATTTATGCACTTAACTTGGCTGTAAAAAATATTATGATTAACTTAGTTTTGAAACACTAATGTTCTTGGAGATATAAGTTATTGGTTTTTGATTTTTCATTAGTTTTGCTATGTTTTATTGACTTCGTTCTATTATTTACCAAATAATTAGATTTTCTATTTTTAATGACATTTTTATATATTCCTTAAATTTATAGAAGTTTGACTTTTTTATCTGCATAGAGCTTGTACCATAAATCAATTTTAAAATTTGTTAATGATCTTTTTCCTGTTTTCTTTTTAAATTTGAATTTGTGATAAGTCTTAGTTTGTTGGTGAGCATTTTTATTTAATTTTAGTGGCGATCTATTCCAAAATAGAGAGAGGCAATTAAATTTCGATAAGTATTCTAATGATTCTATATTATGCTTTTCTAAAATTTTTCTTATGGCAGATTGTATTGATTGCGTAATTAGAAACTTTTTCAAGTGTTCGAAATATTTTCTTAGTTACATTAATATATAAATTTTTAAAATTTACAAAAGTGAATCCGTGATTCAACAGTGAATTGATCACTTAAGGTTTATGATCTCATTATCAAGTTTTATCAACAAATTTTAGTCAAAAATTGAATTATATTTTTTCACATTAACGATATTTTTTCAATTGATTTTTATCAGAATACTCGAAGTTGGAATATTGCACCCACAATCAATTTTTTATTAGATGATAAATTATCATCTGATGAAAAATCGATATTGGGAACGATTTCCGAACTACAATTATATTTTGATTGACAGTAGGAGAAATAACAACATCTGTTCAAGGATTGGTGTTTTTGAAATGTAAGCAATGCTTGCACATTTTGAAGTAGAAATATTTTAACTTCAATAATCGGTGTTTTATGTGTCTATTCTAGGGATGTTAAAACAGTAATTTTTTAAGTTACTGGCAAAATTGTTAATGAAATAATCTATGTTGGATATCTATTAATTCCAATTATTTATTTTTCACATTCGATTATTGGTTTGATTGATCTAGACCTTAAATAATTGATGCAATTATTGTTTCAATTCATGCAATGTAAAAATAAAGGAGCCTCATTCAGTAACTGTGTGTTGAGCAGTGGAAGTGGCCATCGGCTGATCAGTGCCATTTGCGCGGAATGACACATTAATTTCATTATTATGTGTAGTGGCTCTAGTTCATGTGTGAAATGAAATTAATAATGAAGCCATTCGTTTTTACTTCCTGAAGTTTTCTCGAAAAGCAAACTATGAATGACCATGTGATTTAAACTCAAATAAACTCCTAGGTCTGGATGCTTTAATCAAGAGTCCTCTCTAGGGTCTCAACCCATCCTTTTAAAGGTATATGACTGTTTGTGGTGTGATTATATTTGTTGAAAAACTAGGTTTGGTCAAAATATAACATAAAAATACAGTACTCACATATAGAACCCTCCTTGTTAGTTAATTAGGAGTACAGTCCTGATTAATTTTCACAATCATTTTATTTGAGCTCATTCTTGATGGAAAATGAATTTACAGTTAATCAATCTACCATTACCGGTAGAGGTGGGCGCCGCCGTCAGCCGACCATTATTGGCACAGACCCGATAAGGTCGGCGGCGGTGGCGCAGCGGACTAAGGGACATTTATATAACTGGATTAGATAGATGTTTTAAGTGGATACTACCAGGACTTGACTATAAATCACAATTGATACGTTTAAAATGCTTCCGATACCCTACTATTTTTAGTTACTTGATTTAATCAATTTTAATACGCTATTGAACGACCAATATGATTTGGAACTATCAAAAGTAATATCTTAATATCTTCTAACAAACTACCGGTTTCGCTCTTATAATCTTACAATCTTTAAATCAAAGTATATAAGAAAAGAATAAACCAGATCTTTTTATTTAAATAGAGTTGCAATTCTTGCTAATTATATACATCAAAATACTTCCATCAATTTATATGAATCATTGAAACAAGTAAAAAATGTCATTAAAGGACTTCTTCCAAAAACATTTTTTAAATAACTTTAACTATTCCGTTAAAAACAAGTGTAAAAAATATGCATTGCGATTATGTCATTTCTGTCGAGTGTTTTATGTACATTATTAATATAAATTTAGTATTTATACTACTGTTTAGGATAATTATTATTATTATTATTATTATTATTATTATTATTATTATTATTATTATTATTATTATTATCTTGCGAAATCCGAGCCGACAAAGACTAATTGGACCAATTACGAAAAATCAAAGAAAGTCATTAAGCAATTAAGAACAAAAAATTTAACTAAAGCTCGGCAAAAATTCTTTAACCAATTAAATTCTACTCGAGAAAAATGGCGATACATCCATAAATTTATCGAAAATCTAAAGGTCTTTCATCCGAAATAAATGAATTAAACATCAATAATACTACCGTTACAGACAAAACTCAAATACTAAATCATTTAAATTCAACATTCAAAGAACTTGGAAATTTCAATTTCCCATCCTATAAGAAAAAACAAAATTCTGATAATCTCAAACAATCAAAACAATTTTCCTTTAGACTTGCTACAATCAATGAATTAGAAAACATTGTTAAAAAACTTGACACCAACAAATCAACCGCTTCTTATAATCTCCCACTTTTTATTATTAAACGTTTTTTTCCTATTTTTGGAGAACAATTATTAGTCGCATTTAATCAATGTATTATTGATTGTGAATTTCCAGACTTACTAAAAAAATAAAACAGTATACATTAGGGGACGGTAATACACTTCATGCATTTGAAACATACATTCAACATTGAGCACCTACACAAACATCCACTCGAACATTGACTATGTTATTATATTTTGTACATATTAATTTGTAGTAATTTGGTCATGTGTATTTTCTTTTGTCATGTGTTAGTTTGTAGATATTGTATACATATAATGCGCAATAAATTTGCTCTGATCTACTGGCTC
>CABFPE010000414.1:237434-249114 GCA_900660155.1 Hofstenia miamia | reverse complement strand
TATATATATATATATATATATCAAGAACATCTAAACCAATCAGGACGCTTAATATTTCTTAGAGAATTTTAATTGAAGGGATAATTTACGCAACAGAAATTTTGCAGCAGAAAATATTGCGTCTAATAATGCATTTTAATTGCGTAATGGTTAATACGTGTAGCGTTTTTCATTGCAAATCTAATTATTACAATACAA
Organism: Hofstenia miamia; assembly: GCA_900660155.1. Taxonomy (NCBI): domain Eukaryota; kingdom Metazoa; phylum Xenacoelomorpha; order Acoela; family Hofsteniidae; genus Hofstenia; species Hofstenia miamia. Next base: position 248,916 of record CABFPE010000414.1, on the reverse strand, counting down.
TAGTGACGGATATTTGCCTGTAAGTCTTTTATTTTTTAATAATTGATTTATAAATATTAAGAATATAATTTAAATAAAATTGCTTTGATTTTCCTAAAGCATCTTAATCCTAATAAATGCTTGCTATGGTACTTTACAGTGTCAGGGATTTTCATAACTAAATAGAGAGTATGCTATTGAACAAATATTTTTTTCAACACAAAGTAATTACAGGTCCTCTGTGACTATAAACCTGTTAACTAATAGATCCCTGTGTGGTGAAGCAAATTAGCTAGTTGAGTGAAAATTTGTCTTCCATGATTGCTTAATAAAGTTCAAAATCAATGATAATGTGCTTGTTTTATACAAGTCCAGTGTTTATTTTTTAATGAATTCAATTGAAAATAGTTAAATATATAATAATATAACAAGCCTAGTTGTTAATTCAGATATGTTGATGAAATTTTTGAAATTTTTCAAGAAAAAGAGGATGCGGACATTTTTTTAAACTATCTTAATAGTATTGTCCCGGAAATTCAATTTACCATGGAATTTCAAAAAGACCATAAACAAATTTTCTTGATATCGCATACTCAATTTAAATAATAAATATGAGACAAGTTGGTAAATTAGGGGGAGAAATTCAGGATTATACATCCCATATATGTCAAATTGCAAGTTGCAATATATCCTACAAAATCAATACAATCAAGGCCTTATTTAATGGAGAGAAAATAATATCTTCAAATTACCAACATCTAACATCTGCAGCTAACAAATTTTTTAACATTTTAAAAAGTAATGGCTATCCTCACAAATTGATCAAGAAATATTCTATTGCATTATTTTGAAATGACACCACTATGCACATTTCCGATAAAATTATCTGAACAATAATAAATAGGTAATCATTTTCTAAAAAAGAAACAAAACTTTTTTGTTCACTTCTACTCTGGTCATATATAGATTTCTAATAAATGTTGTCAATGCACTGTAATCCTTCCGGAATGAGGGCTCCCCAATCTGTTTTAGCCAATAGCTGGACAATTACAGCGAGATTCACCAGATTGGGACTCTAATTATGGAAAACATTTAGTGATTGACTTATGTTATGCTACATGAATACTGTAATAGAAATGTTATTATATGATGTAAATTGTTTTAGAATGCCAAATAAATACAGTATTTAGAAATGCAATTCAAATTACACATCAAAAAGGAAATACATTCCAGTTTTTAAATCATTAGAAAATCCTGATTTGAAAGAAGACTTTTTGAGGACAATACCACATCGTTGAGAAAGCCTCCCAAAGAACGTCTTTATCTGTAATAGACATTGGTTTGGAAATATACGTAAAAGGTAGTGTTAAAGTAGTCCTAATTTAAAGATAACAAATAATATTACATTATACTTGAATTAGGAAATGTTATGAATAACAGATTTCCAGTCCCCTTCGATATGAATATTATCCACTCACCGGTGGGGGTATCATGAAGGAGCTGCAATCTTCACTCTTTGTTGCTGGATGTAACTATATTTCTATATATATATATATAATACAGTCCGCGACAAAAAAAAATCCGATCAATTTATTTTATGTTATTTTTCCTTAAATCTTAGGATGCGTTTCAGAATAAATATCTAAAAATAAAATAAAAATTTGGAATCACGTGATAAATAAATATCTAATCAGTTTTGCCTGAATTACTTGCACAATGTCTAATAGAAATGATAAAAGACTTCAAATAATAACTCTGCATGAAAGCACATCAAAGAGTCAGAGAAAAATTGCAGAGGCACTTTGAGTAGCACAGTCTACTGTTTCCAGCACAATAAAGCATTATATGGAAGAGGGCAGTTACAAGACAAAAAACGAGGGAAATTCCGGTAGAAAAGCAATTTTCAATGATCGTGATATGAGACGCATTGCCAATATTACTGTTAAGAATACTCGTGCTCTTGCCAGTTATATTCAAGAAGAAATGGGAGCACCTGGGGATTGCAGTCTACGAACATTTCAAAGAGTGATGCTACAAGCTGGATGTAAGGTTATGAAACCAAGTAAAAGGCCTCATCTGACTGAGATGCAAAAGAACAAAAGGTATCAGTGGGGATTTGAGCACAGACCCTGGGAGGTAGAAGCATGGAAGAGAGTTTTATTTAGTGATGAGACTAAAGTGGAGATTGTTGATGCTAATCCTCGTTTTGTACGCATTGTAGATGGACATCCTCTTACTGATGCACACTTCATTCATACCTATAAATTCCCTGGGAGTGTTATGATTTGGGCCTTCTTTTCTTTTTATGGTACTGGGCACTTCCACATTTTGAAGGGAACACTTAACACAGAGCGATACATTAATGAAATTGTTGATCTACACGTTGTTGCTGAATTGGAAGAGAAATGGCCAGAAAACAATGGTGTGTATCAGCAGGACAATGCTCCATGTCATGTGAGCAAGCATGCATGTGACTATTTTGCTGAAAAGGGTATTAGATTATTGAAATGGCCCTCCAATTCCCCAGATCTAAATCCCATTGAAAACTTATGGGGTATTGTAAAAAAACAAATGAGACTTATGGGTGCAACTAACAAGCAAAAAATGATTGATAACTTTGTTTATATTCGGCAAAACAATGAGGACATTCAGCAAATGTGTCAAAAGTTAGTTGGTTCAATGCCTCCTCGTGTTCAAGCTGTTATTGACCAAAAAGGTGCTCAAACTCGTTATTAGTAGACATTTCAAACGTTAAAATGTTCATTTTATAGTCTTTTACTGAATAAATATGTTTATATTTGTTACAATATTGTTATCATTTAAAATAATTGATTTTATCATAAAATATGCAAAATATCATAGTGATTGGATTTTTTGTCATGTACTATATATATATATATATATATAAACAAATATTTTAGTTGGAATCGAGTCTTAATCAAAATAGGTGTAGCCGTGAGTAATGTAAAAACTTTTATATATTTCGAGTATATTATTATTATTATTATTCCTTCTTACTTCTCACAGCTTCATGCTGGTATCCCTCTCAGCTTGGGGAACTCACCAGTTCCCAGGGAGTCTGAGAGCTTTCCTCAGGACTCTAGCTGTTCCTAACAATGCTGCCNTATATATATATAATATATATATAAAGGTCTACATACTACATTTGAAAATTAGATTGTAACTCAAAACATTGATTCAATTCAGTGTGATGTACATAATGTCTTCATGTATAAATATAGTCAAAGGCTTTGCTAATTTAACTATTTTTAGACCAAATTCTCCACCATCAATATTTTCTAAAAGTACACCAAAATCATGCTTAAAAAAGAGACCTATATGTAAAACAGATTAACTTACTGAATTTTAAAGCTTAGATGCAATTTCGGATTTCAATGCTTTTCATTCTTTAATTCGCATTAAAACAGCTGTAGTTCCATCTATAATTATAAACATACTTGATAATGAAGTAATGATGTATGCTGTTTCTCAAAATGAGAATACCTTTCTCTTCATATCATACTTCGCAATTTAGGTCAGCATTTAAAGTCGTTTGCAATTACATTATTTTACCTTCTCGATCTCAAATGTTCTCAAAACTCAATAATGATGATTGACGAAATATATGTTCAACCTATTATCATATATCACGGTGGACATCTTATTGGTTATTCTGAGGATGTTCCAAATGCAAAAGCAAAAACCATTTTAGAAATATAGTAAAATTCTTGAATGGTGGATCCAGATTTGTTGTACGTCTTTCTCCAGTTTGTAAGTTGAACTTTTATTCCAGTATGATTTTTTCTATGAAACAATTGCCACACTTCATAAATTCAATTTCAATTGCACTGTCGTGTATGTAGATAACAATAAAGTCAATCAAGCGTTTTTCGATCAGATTTGATCAATTACTAATGTTAAAGAGTTATTTATTTTTTTGAATGATATGCCACACCTCTTAAAACGCATAAGAAATACTTTATATACTGAATGTAGTCAAACACTCAACTACATAACCAAAGCTGTTCTTCTAAGCATATAATGGCAAGACATTATAAACCTCTTTAATTATGAATGTAATAAAACACTTAAGTCATCAAAACTTAGGTAGTCCCATGTGTAATCTGTTAAACTTAAAATACAATCAGTCAAATTAGCATTAGAAGTTTTTGATACAAGAACATGGAAAGCTTTAGAAAGAAAGGAATACATAATGCGACAGCACAATTGTGGAGCATTGTAAACTTGAAAAAATCGTATCTTGGAAAAAGCTGAATTTGGTCAGATGCCTCAGAATTAAGAGAAATTAATGATGAACGACTCAACTTTCTAAACTTATTTGCAAAAAGATAAAAGGCATGCAACACCAAGGCAAGAGATTACATAACTTGACAAAAGAGACGCCAATGGCAACACACAATACATTGATGGCATTGAAAGGTATAACTAAGTACTTACTAAAAGGGAAAAAATGGTTTATGTATGTCTAGGCCACTTTCAAAGTGATGAACTAGAAAGGGAATTTGGGAAATATCGTCAAGCTTGTGGTGGACGATATTATATTCATGTTGCAGAAGTTCTGAATGCATCATGGATTAAGACTTTATCAATGCTTTCAAAATATGGAATTACAAATTTTTCCGAAAAAACTACCAAGGAATTTATTTGCTTTGAATGTAAAAGCATGTATACAAGGCATGAAGTCTCAATGCACGATGAAACATCTTGCGTTTTTCAGAAATCTAAGCCCAAAGAAATCCCAAATAATGCAACAATGCTGGAATTATAAAATTCCATTTTAAAATATGAGAGAACAGACAAGTCATAAGGGATGAAAATATACATTCCACTCCTATAATAAAATAAATATTGAGGATTTATTAAGCATTTGTAAAGACTATCTAAAAAAATATATATATAGTTGCAAAACCATGTTTTAGAGTTGTAATTTGCAAGTGACTGTAGAGTCAATTAAAAATGGATTGTGAACATATAACTGCTAATGTCCATTAAGTTAGAAGATCGTGTGCAAAATTGTTTGCAATGGATTTTATGGAATGGGCGTCACCTGTACAAATTGTGGTAGGAGTTCATAAAAAGGTAACATGTGACGCCTAGTTTAGACAGAGAGAGGGACGAAATAAAATTAATTAAAAAAAAGAAATTCAATATAATGGTTTTCTTTTTTTGTATATTATGCATTTGGCTAACAAATTTCCATGTTTGATTTAATAATTTGATTTTTGTGCCACCCTCTTGTAAAAAAAGATATAGTTTACGAAATTAGAAATGTAATTGAATTGATTTCAGCTAATAGCTAATCATAAAAACATATTACTTTGAATAGATTTTCTTTAATATTAAAAATTGGTAATTCTTCATGTTTAGTAAAATGTGGGAAGAAAGTCCCAAATCACAAAAAGAAACATGTTTTGCTATTGGATATGATTGGGGAAAAACGGATCAGCTAACTTTTTTGTATATAAATAATAGAATTGCCAACATGTAAATTTTTGAAAAAAGTATTTGGGCACCACAAAAGAGAGCATTTCGAATTACCCTGAATTTTAAAATGCAATATCAAAGAGTGATGATGAGAAACATACTAGTTCCATTAAGGTTAGGTGGGTGTAATAAAAACAATATTATTTATGCAGAATTGTTTTCTTAGGAATTCGCTTTAACAAAGAAACTGGGTGCAATTTCAAGTAGAATGGCGTACAATTTTCAACGGAAAACTATCACAGAACTGAATGGAGTACTAGACAAAAAACCATAATAGTCTAAAATTTGAATTTTTGAGCTCGTTTGAAGTTTTATTTATCTTATTTTGAAGTGATCATTTAGAAGTTTATGTGAGATTCTTAAAATTTCAATACTATGCAAAATAAACTAAACTTTCCTTGCTGCAATTTTTCTTAAATAAAAATCAATTTTTTTAGATTGCGCAAAACGAGATGAGGCTTTGAAACAAAGTAACTACGTGAAGGGATTTGATGGAAACAGGATTTTTGAGTACTCGGAATGTTAAGAACTCAAATAAGCTCACAAAACTCTTGAAAAAGCTCGGAAGAGAAATAATCAAAACTCGAGCTTGATCAAAAACATTAGAAATTTAATAATTTTAACTTTCAATTTCTTTACTAATCACAAATAACTATTTTTTAGCTTAGAAATATTTAAAAATACATGTTTTTAACCAAAAAAACTTGGACTTGGAAAAAAACCAATCTTTAAAAAATATTTGAACTCAAACTGTAAAAACTCGAACTCAGTCCGAGTAATTCGAACTCTACTCAAAAACCCTGGATCCCACGTAGCCAACCACTGGTGGACCACCAGTGGCAGAAACGGTGAGCCATGGGTGGATTTGGCCGCCCGTACACCAGTGGACCATCCGTGGCTAACTGGTGGTCCACTGGTGGCTAATTGGCGGACCACTGATGGCAAAAGTACGATTTCAGCATCAGAACAATTTCTCAAATGTAACAATAGCAAACTTTAAATTTGATAGAGTTTAAAGATTATTTATTTCCAATAATTAAAAATAACTTTTGGCCAATTTTAAGTACTCATAGAAATTAATTTCAAGATCCGCGAATAATCGTGAATAAATTATTTTGAAATTTCATTCTGCACATACATCTTATAATTTTTGCAAACAGAAAATTGCAAAAAAAGCTCTTCAAAATGAATTTTATATATTTATGAGATCTAAGAAACAAAATAATGAATAACATTTTACTTCTAAGCATTAGCTCATAATTATTTATGATTAAAATTAAATCAGATGTCATTAATGGTCCACTGGTAGCTATGAGTGGCTGCAATTGCTACTACTGCTACTGCTTCTCCACCAGTGGTCCACTGGTGGTTATGAGTCGTTGTAATTGCCACGCCTGCCACTGCTTCCCCATCAGTGGTCCACTGCTGGCCGCCCATGGGATGAAAACAGCGCTGTGTTGATTAAATAAGCATGGCCAAATCTTATAATTGCTTTGTAAACAAACAAAATCCGAGTGGCTTAATGAGCATATTAATAATAGTATATTATAGTTATTTTATAAGTGTTATTGGAACTTACTAATATTAATAATAAATTTGCATATCCCTTCTACATATTGTTGGGGTTATGGTTTGGGTTAGGGTTAGGACAAAGGTGTGAGTTGGCTTAGTTTAGGGTTTGTGTTCGTGTTAAGTTTGGGGTTGGGGTTCGGGTTAGGTCTATAGTTATTATAATTAAACAATGATCAAACTTTTACATACGGTATCTAAGGCAGAACCAAATTTGCTCTTATAGTAAGTATGATTACATGGCAACATTTAATTTAGATTTTTCTGTAATGAAAATCATAGTCTGATACAATTTAACGAAAATTGCATTCTAGTCAGATCTGTTCATTCCTTCATGCAGTACGCTGTATATATATATATATATATATATACCGGTAGTGATTATGCCAATTAAACATGATAATTATACAGGCTTATGCAATGCAATTCCAGCACAATCATATCCATCTAATATAAATTATATTTAACAAAAATATTAAAAAATTACTTACATTTTCAGTTTCCAAATGCTGATCAATTAAATATACATAACAATCATATTTTGCAAATGTATAGATATATTTATGTAAATCTTACCAAGTAGAAGTTGAAAGTTGTAACATATCTAATTGATTCTTGATTCTTGTAATGTAATGGTTTATTCCCGTCTGGAATTAGAGTCATTCGTGAATGAAACTTTGTTGCAAGAAGCTCTTCTTTAGCAAATGCTCTTGGTGCACATTTATAAGAAAATCTATAAATCTTGGTATCTAAAATATGCAACTTTACTTCTTCGAAAATTAAATATACCTTTAACTAAATTATTCTGTTTCTTTTTTTTAAGTTGAAGTCATTTCCCATATTGTTGAAAGTTATCATATTTCTAAAGAATTCAAAATTAAGATTTTGTTGAAATTTATAAAAATTTCGCTGTGCATTATAGAATTATCCAGTAATATAGGTGTGCATATGAAAAATGCATATCTAATTGATCAGCATTTCTTGCTATTGAAGCGAGTTAGAGTTCAGCTGTGTTGTTGAGTATAATCTTTTAGAAATTGATCAGTAGAGGTTAATTGCTTACTAGAAGTAGAGTGAACCAAAATTCTGCATGCTACGTAGAGGACAAGCATATACTCCCAAAGATCTCTTTTAACACTCCACAGAATAAAACTGGTGCAAGATACTAAATACAAATGTTATAACAAGTCAAAAAATTAAAGGTGAATAGTAAAAGGTTCAAACCGAAAAAATTGTACGATATTCCGTTGCCTTAAATTGATGTAATTGCATTCAATTTTTATATGCTCTTAGCCCTATTACCAAGGGTGCACTGCTTAAGACAAAAATTTTGGAAAGGGGATGCAAATATTGTTTATTACAAAATCACTGCATGTAATCAAATAAAATGAGGCCATTTATGATAAATAATCATTTTTCTACATTTCAAAATCAATTTTTTAATGGTAATTGAAATGCAGAATGTAGATCTACAATTGTAGGTTATTACAGAATAGAAGAAAGCGAATAATTTCTCTATAATAAGTAGCATATCCTGGATTTATGAAATCACAAAAGGCAAATATATTTTTTGGGCAATAAAATGCCAATTACACCTTGCTTATCAGCATCTGGTTGGTGTAAATCGGTGCAATTTTTAGCGAATGAGTTAAATGCGTGTAACTCATCAAAAATTATAAAACTGAGCCGAAAATGTATTATTGACAAAACATTATAACACTATAAAGTTCAGTCAATTAATGGGAAGCAACCCAAATTGCACAGAAAAAGCATATACATGTGTAAAATGTTGCTCCCGTGACAGAGTAGTAGGGCAACCGAAAATCGCCACACATTTTTCATAGTTTTACTCCGAGTTGCAACCGTTTTCAAGAAATGTAACCCATGCAACCTGTATAAGCTTTAACCTTGAGACCCAGCAAAACCAAGTACAACTTCCAAAATAAATTGCTCGTTGATCCGAATGACCCGTTTTTAAAATATATAAAACTGCTTGCAGGGCCTTTCTAAAAGTATAATTGCATGGACATTGATATGAAAAATAGATCACGCAATTTTTCATTGACATTCGAATGATTCACTTTCCATTATAAAGACATGATTCTATCATCTCCCATAATTTCTAGCAAGTCGAAATCAGCATTTTAAAATGCTATTTTGTGAAAGATTCACTTATTTGCAAATATTTATTAAATTTAATAAAATAACCACGCTTTGCTGGCAAAAATTTGGACGAATTTTTAAGACCTAACACTTATAATATTTACCAATTACAAAATAGGAACTTAGTAGTCAAATCTGAATTCGAATCTATCTTGTATTTTAATACTTTGCCTAAATATTAGCATTCGAATTCGAAATATCACTGGTGAAAGTGCAGGGCCCTATTATATTATTCTGCTCCATGAAGAAGGCTGCCGTCAAAATACCATTGCAAAACGATTATCCATAGCATGTGCAGCTGTGAATCAGGTTATTTCCAATATTAATCCAAAGAGACGAACAATACCTGCACGTAAGACAACCAAGAGAGACGGCAACCTGCTGAAGTGCCTTGTCAACAAAGATCCCTTCATCATGTCTTCCAAAATCAAATCACAGCGTCCAGCATTTGCCAAGACATTCCTCCCGCACTATCATACGATGATAACAGGTGGATTTACAACTACTGGCACATGCTATTTCAAAAAGGCCACTAATTCCCAACTCTGCTGTTAAACACAACAACTAGAATTTGGCAAAAAATATGTTGATTGCAGTATTGAACATTGGAAATTGGTATTATTTTTTGACGAAAGACGTTTTGGCAGTTCAACAATGTAACAGGTTTGTCAGGTTTCCTCCTAGCTCCAATCCATAATATCCTCAGTATATCAATGCGACAGTGAAGCATTTGCCACAGGTTATGGTAAAGTGGCCTCCAATGAATGCTAAAGTTTACCAAAGTTTTCGAAGAGAAATGGCCGAACGGGATGTAAAAACTGCAGCGTAATGTGTTCTAGCATGATTCAGCACAATGTCATAGGGCAAAAACAATAAAACAATGGTTCCAGGCCAACAACATTAATGTGCTTTATTAGCAGAGTTATTCACCGGATATCAACCCAATAGAAAATTTATGGGGGATTGTGGAGCAAAGAATTTCTCAATCTGATATAGCATCTCTTCTGCAACTGCAACGGGAGATTTCGCGCATATGGTGCACGAAGTGACACATGAAGTGTGCCATAATCTCATTTCATCTACGGCGCCTTGAAGAACACTTAAAAAACAAGGGCAAGACTACTAAATGTTGATTATTTTGAACATAATATATGCCAGACACTGTAATAAGTTACTTTATTTGCTTATACTAAATAAACTGTTTATGTTTCATTGATTTTTCAAGCATAGTGTAATTTAAAAGAGAAAATTAAGAAGTTTCTTATCCCGTGGTAGTTTACATAGAATATTTTAAGTAGACCATGCTAGAAATGAAATTATTACATTCAAAATATTCGATTGAAATGCAACCCGGTTTTTTTATTAGATGATGGATTATGATAAATGGGGATAATTGTATTAGCGTGGAGTCAAATCCGTTAAAAATCAGGAGGGCCTGAGGTTTGAAATTTTTTTAAATGAGCACATGTAAAAAATTGAGCATCATCAACCTCAAACAGTTTTGAAATTTTTTAAAATCTTTTTATGATTTTTTGAGAAAAATTTTAAACGCTTATTACTCAGGAACTTCTAAAGATATGCAAAATCAGAAGGCACCACCATATAGGGCACGTGCTTGATCCCGTTCTCATTAAGGCATTTGGTGGAACTACCACTGATTTTGGCCATGACACGCTTCAATGAATTTTGAAGATCTATTTTTATAAAGAAGCTCTGTGTTGCTCCCATGAGCTAAGCCTTAGAATTTCATTACCATTTAGTATAAATACTATTTACATTATTTAAGCAATCTGAATTTTCAAGTAAAAATAGTTAATATTTTCACATGTACTTCAGCCACAGCCAGAGATGGACATGGGCCGAAGAAAGGGAAGAAATGGGCTACAAAATTTGTCCGAATTTTAAAAAACTGAATATTCCGTAACTGTGCGATTGAATTTTATCTAAGTTATAATTATAAAGTTGAAAAATAATATTTACATTTTGGAGATTTTACATTAGTATCATATAATTTTCTAAATTTAAATTTAGAATCTTCAATTTCAGTGTTTAGATTATATTAGAGGCACCTATCATACCAACGTTTTTTTACAAGTATTATGAAAAAGGGCCGAGTTTGTAGTAATTAAGTGGGTCGGGTCGAATTCGGGCAGGGCCTAAAGTTTTTTGGGCCGGGTTTGGGCCTAAATTTTCGACCAATCTCCATCTCTGGCCACATCAATACACTTTCGTACAAATTACGTTCTAGCACATTCACTAAAGGATA
>CABFPE010000414.1:187758-210687 GCA_900660155.1 Hofstenia miamia | reverse complement strand
GTTGTGATAACTCGCAAAGTGCTTTCTTGACAGCTTGGGGTTAACTGGCTGACAGTTCGCTAATAGCTTTTTAATTAGTGTACCATATTTGGGCCTATTTACATGATTCATGTTCAAATTTAGTTTACCTTGTTTGATATAATGACTAATTTTTGTTAATATGCATGCCTCGATAATACATGTATAACACATTAAACATTTTTAGTTAAACAAAAAGAGATTGTATTTCAATATAACAAATAATGTTTAAACATTAAAAATTCAATAACTCGTAAATAGGTAAAAACAAATAGAAATTTTATATACAAAGTAAAAATATTACATTTCATTAACCAACTATGCAAAACTAATTTAATCATCCATTGATAACGCATTTGTAAAATTTGTTTAAACAAAAGAGATTACAACAGTTTTAATGTAATAATAATAGTGTCAGAAATTTTTTGGAGACATTAAAAAATACAATGTCTAGTATACCGCATTAAAAACATTTTTCAAATATAAAAACTAGATATTTAAGTGAGCATGGTAAAGCCCACATTTAAAAACAAAACAAAACATGTATATATTATACATGCTCCACTAATGGTAAATTACACTATTAAATTTTGTCTATTGTATTAGCAGCTTATCACCACCAACGTTGATGTGAGTTCATATATTCTTGTCAACTGTCGTCTTCATTTCCCATGCACAGATAATTTTCGTCAAGTCTTGTTTGTCTGATGTATGTTGATAATCACACAATGCCATCAATAAATTATATCTAAGCATCAATATAAATGTTATGCATCCGCAAAATTAAATAGGGAATAATTACGCCATGCAAATAATAATCAAGATTTTTTATAGACACTCTCTTTTGACATATTTAATAATTAACAGAGTATTATTACAACACAGAGAATGTGATATTATCAACACAAAAGAATAATACGTCCCATGGATTGATTTAGCTGCCTCCTTGGTTAACATTGGCGTAATTCCACACTGAACAGAATACATTGATTTTGGAGTTAACCTGCTTTATGCTATAAGAATTCGGAGGGACAATGTATGCATTGGTTTTCTGCTAACATCCTCACCAATACATAACAACTTCACGTGAAGACTAAATAACATTTTAAAATCATAATTGCAATAAACTGTATCACCTTTTGAGCAGGTAATTAATGGGGGGTTGTTTTATATGATGGGAGCATTTCTTCTTATACCAATAGAAAAATGATAGAATTAAAATGCTTAAACCAAATCATCAACAATGGCGAACTTTTTTGTGTAGTCAGTGAAACTAAATAAACCTTAGCAAAATATATAATTAATTTCTTCTACCATATTTATTGTATGAGATTTGTTAGCGTCAAAGAGGTATTCTTTCATCAGTTGATGATGGAAAACTTCTTATTTCAAGTGGGGCATCGTAAAAATAGTAACAGGTAGTCAAATATTTCCATTAACTTCTTATAAATTAAAATGATTATACTTTTTGCAATGGAATTTTCACATGGAGGCTGTCTTTCAGCAGTTAATGATGGAAAATTTTTTTAAACACATGGAGAACTAAATAAACTTTTAAAAAAAAATATAATTAAAATATATTATACTATTTTCAAGATCAATTAAATGTGTGGGAGGCAGCGGAGTGAATAGATTTTCTTCTTGGCAAATGGCATCAAATTATTCAAATGGGGAATTGACTAAACAAAAACATTAATTTATAACACTACTGATAAATACCTTACGCAGAGAAATTTAACAAATTTGTATGAACATGGAGAATGGAGGAAACATTGTATATGGGCAATCAATTATACGAGGAATTGACTAAACATTACATTAACTTGTAAAATTGTTGACAAAAACATACATGGAGAAATGTAACAAATTCGCATTGAACATGGTGGAGAGAGCATGAGAGAGCAATTATGTAAAAAACAGCAGAAATAGAACATTGGAAATATCTAAACATAAAATTTAATATTAAATTTTTAAAAACTAAATTCACATAAATAATCAATCAATGAAATAACTATTACCTTCTTTTACAAAATATCATGCATTGCTAGAATCGAATTTTTTCAAATGGCGTACAAACAAACATAGAGCATAATCACATTGCATTGTGTGGAAACTAAAAATTCACATAAATAAACATCAGATTAATTAAATTATACCATTTTAAAAATAAATTAGACATAGCAGAAGCATTTGAGAGATCAAATGGACATGGAGAATGGGTAAACTTTTGCACATGAGGTAGTCAATTATTCAAATGAGGGAATTCTAAATAAAGAATTAATTTTAAAATCAACATTGACAAAAAACATTACATGGAGAAATTAAACAAATTCCCATTGAACACGATGGAGGGAGTAATTATGTAAAAACAGCAGAGGTAGAACATTGGAAATATCTAAATGTGAAATTTAATATTTAATTTTTTAAAAATAAACTACCATATACAAGAACTTGAAGTGGATACAATGCAGGAGGGAGAATGAACTATGAATTACTATGTGTTGGAATCTAAAACACAAATTAATAACACATACAATATAAATTTTCATATACCTAGACAAATACGCTTAATCCCATTATCAATTAGTGCAGAGGTAGTAGCAATGATGGACTGCAAATTATTAATCTGCTCAATATCTAAAACAAGAGTTTAACAAAATAAACATGTAAATTGTTATTACCTTTATGTCCATATGGCAGTGTTTCTATACTGTTAACAAGATAGCATTTATTATCATAGCATGATAATGCTATATGATTTGACGTCTCTACACTAATTGAATGCATGTGCAAATGTATTCCAGTCATCAGTCTTCAAATGATACCATCTTCCAGAAGAATATTCTTGAACAAATCAAAATTCATCATCTGCTTCACTGACCAGGTCACACCTTTTGCACTGGCCTTCTCCAATATCTCATGACTTTTGCTTGAATATTCAACAGATTATAGTTTTGGTTTAAGTGCACCTACATGATTTAATACACCCCTGGCCAATTCGTCCTTGACTTTAAGGTACACTTTTTTATTCACATCAGAGTATAGGGGTGATGATATTGGATAATTTGAAAAGTCAAAGTGATGTGAGATTGATTCTAACTCTGTGTACAAATTTTCCATTTTTATTTTGTATAGTAACCAGTCTGTGTCAGAATACAATAATGTAATTCTGTTTTTAAAAGATGGTTTCATAACCTCATAATGGAATTTGAACATTAACAACTTGGATAGATCAACTATAGCTGAACCAAGATAATTGGGCCTGTTCCATTCAATATCCTTTTGTCTGAGCATAACCTGAACCAAATCTTTGCTGACAATGTTATATGATTTAAATTCAGGTTTTTTAATTAACTTTTCCACGGATTCCAGATCATGTGCAAAAATTATATTTACCTGTTTTCTTAAATTTTCCATGCACTTTCCAAACACAGCATTTGACATTAACTTATAGAATGCCTTCTTGAAATCATTTCATGCTGCTTTGCATTTGTTTGTGTTTAAATCAATATATGATTTTAAAAACGGAGCTTGTCTAAATTCAAGAGCCTTGTGGAATTTTGTGATTTTCAAACCATGGTCAACATAGAATTTCAAGATTTCATAATGCACAATGTAATTTTCTTTTTTGTAAAATGTTTGCATGAGTTTGGGTATGGGTGCTAATGTTATTTTTAATTTATTTTTTATTTCCAGTTGGTATGGTGACAGGTGCTTGTCCTTAATGATCATTTTATGAGGAGCCATTGGAAAATCAAAATGCTCTTTGTGCAGATATTCCGGGTATTCCAAATCCACCTCCAACATGTACCCAGTCTGTGATTCTTGAGGTGTGGACAATATTTCTTTGAGTTTTACTGAAGACCACCTCAGTCCACCCACAGGCAAGCTTAAACTCATGGTTCTGCTATAGAGTCCATTCATATCCATGAAAAATCTGAAATTTGTCTCCTTCTCAGGGTCATAGCCCTCCACTAGCAGGTTATTTGCCTTAAAATATTGATTGGAAAATATTGAACACATGCCTCCTCTGATGCTGTCTTGAATAAAATTCAATTCCATCTCATCATGTATAGGGTTTAGCAAAACACCTGTATACTTTAGCATCACATGCCAGCTAAAGTTTGATAGCATAAAAAAGTGGGCGGGGTCTAGATTATATGTCTCCATGCTCTTTATTCTAAATTCACATATCACATCAAGGAGTAATAATGTGTCCAAAATTAAATAGTTGTTATGGTAATTTTTAAAATTTTCACACCTGCCCAAGACCCATGTGTTACTGCGTTCAAAATCCAATTCCTCCTGGGTTAATGGAATTTTTCTGGTTAATGCATCTCTCCAGTGCTCCAAATCTGGGAGGCCCAACTGATTAAATTTATCAAAGCTATCAAACCATTTGAAAGGGAATACACCTTTACTGTGTGAAAACGCCTCTGCTTTTTGTTTCCCCATACCATCATTTAAAAAATTCTATTTTTCTCCTCCAATATTCTTTGTAAGGTTTGATAGACTATCACTTATGAATTGATAGCTGTCTAAAAACCGGAGTTCCTCATATATCAGCTTGTAATTTCCTTTTTTATCATTATACCCATCAACTGGCACCATTAAACTTAATGATAGAAAAACTTCACTTGTACACAGTATGCAACTCACTTTTTCTCCGTCTTTCATCTTCAAGCTTTTCAATAAAATATGCATATCGTATTTACTACCATTGTGCATGAAAATCAGGGTAAATTGCGGACTTTGATTTAAAATATTGCAATTATTGTGTGTGACACCTCTTATTTCTCCAGTGAAATGGCAATGATCAATTACTTTAACATCCTCATGTGTAAACATGTTTTTGCAAAATATACATTTTGTTGCTAATGTCAACATAAGTTTCCTCTGTTCTTCTGATATTACTAGCTCACGATAATGTTGTTTCATCTCATAGGACTGTTTTGCCAATTTCCATAAATGATTCCATCCATGCTCCATACATTGCTTGCCAGCATAAATCTCACATGTTAATAGTTTGTCCATGCTACTTGTTGCCACACAGGCACCTGATGGAATTTGCTTTACATCTTGAATGGTGTAGCTTGAGGAAGGGTTTGGTTGAACACTCTGGACTTTTCTTGAAATTGCTTCTATATCCAGAGTGCCAACCATGGGAATGTAGTTCTGTGCTTGATATGCTTTAAATATAATCTTGTCTGCAGGATCTGGAAATGTTAATGTTGGTTCTGGTACTCCATTACATTTATTTTCATGCTTCTCCAAATTTTCTCAAGTCTTGAATCTGAATAAACATTTTGGGCAGAAAAATCCATCACTTCTATTTTTAAAAAAACAGAGACACACATTCAAATTGGTGATGGCAAGGTATTGGCTCTTTTCTCCTTCTTCAATTAACAACAAATTAACTGACTTCTGATGATGGCATGGAGACATGTATGCTGGCACAACACAATGATCATTTAACAAGTATACATTAACATTTATAGAGTTCCATGTTTCAAAAATGCATATGTTGTTGATTGACAACAGAAACATTAAACCTTTGTATTTTAACTTGGGAAGAAATTTGTTCAAAGGTGTTATCTGACATCGATTTTTAATTTCTGGGTGAAGGCAAGCTAAGATGTAGTAGACAAAGCAGAGGTTGGATTGACCAGTTTTTGGGTTTACAAGGAATTTGTTTCTTTTTATATATTCAGGTAAGGGGATGTACAATCCTCCACAACTCAGATGATATTTTGACATGCAAAGACCTACTTTATTTATTCTCTTTAAAATAAATCCACTCCCATTTGTTGTGTAAATACAAATAAAACTTGCAATTTCATCAACCAGACTGTAGAAATTACTCTCATTTATACCCAATCTGAAAACTGATATGGGCCTTGATGTTGGATAGAGAATCACAATCTTTTCAACATCATTTTCTATTGGTTTAACCATTTCCAACTCACAGGTTAAATAAATTTTCACAGAATAATGCGTGGAAACATCGTTTGAAACCACCTTGCATATAGCATTATAATGATTTGAGAATGCCTCATAAACATCAATGGAATTGAGTTGATTGGACAAATAGTTTGAAAAGGCACCTCAACATGCATTTTCTGATTTGTGTATGGCGTGTTCATGGTTATTTAAAACTGGAGATGGTGAAATCTTGTTTGAATGCTGATTATCAAAATGCTTGTGTAACTCAGCCTTAATTCCAAAATAGGTCTTGCAAAACAAACAAAAATTAACCATTGTCCACTTATGTTTGGTACGAAGGTGGGATCTCACTTGTTTTGGGTGGGGACTCATGTATGCGCACAAACCACAGAAATATTGGGATGGTGTCTTTGGTCTAAATAGACCACGTATTAGTAAAGTGTTAGGGAAAATTTAAAAAACTCGAAAGAATAATTTTAACATAAATGCAAATCTTTTTCAAAAGATGGAATAATTTTTGTTTTGACATGCATTTGAATTTTTATAAACCATAACAAGAGAAATTTATTAAACACATTATAGCAGGGAAATAGTAATTTATGTAAAACATGTAATCAGTAATAGACATATAAAACAAATAATAAACACATGTTTAAAACAGATAAATAAATAACTGATAATAAATCACTCTTTAAAAAACAGGGTGTTAGATAAAAATGTAACATTTAAAAGTAGTTAACACATGCATTAATTCCAACAAAAAATTACATTGAGATAAAATAGATGGTAACAATTCAAATTGTTTTAAAACTCTTTTTTAAACAGATTTTATGTTTAACTAAATAAATAAATAAATACCAAGTGTTAGATAAAAAATTGATAGTGTAACATTTTAAAACACGTATCCAGTATTCTGGTAAAAAATAGATAACACATGCATTAATTCCATTAAAAATTACATTTAGATAAATAGTTGGTAGTGACTAATGCTATGAGACTGTCTATTTTGACAGAGATAATTATGTAGTTATAAATACACACAGAGAAAGTTGACAATCTTCTTGTGAATTTGGTTAAAATTCGTTTTACACATAATATCTTTAATGAGTGAGAAATAAATTCCTTCCATCTATTTAAAATGAAAACAATGATAGAGTCTAATAAATCAATTTTGAAGATTTCGTTTCTCACTCCAATTTAAATATTTTCAGCAATTAAATAAAACCAATTCGTTTTTTGAAATTTGTAAAAACAGAAAACCTCTAAATTAATATATGATATGCATTATTTAAATTGCTCTATCATGTTTTTAATATTGGAAAAGATGGCAAACACAAAAAAACATGCTTAGTACTCATGTGGTATTCTTATTTGTGGAAACTTCATTAACAGCCTGGGTATTGCTTGTACCCAATGTGGTTGGTTGTTCATCCCCACATCCAATTTGAGAGTGCTCACATTCCATCATCATTTCGTTGACCTTCAAAATTTTCTTCTTTTTCTTCCTGGATATTATCAAAGCTAAAAAAATTGATTAGCACAAAAAGCATTATGGATTTTAGATTAAAATATAATTCATAACGTAAAAATATTGTTTAATAATATACAAAAATTGTTTTAGATATATAGAAAACATTAACTCACTTGTTTTTTATTGATGGAAATTTCAGACACAGTTTTATACATACTGTGAAAAAATATTATAACAGAGTGCATTGTAAAAACTTAATTTCTTAGATGAATAATAAATATATATTTTACCTGTTGATGGTGAAAAAATCAAAATGTTATCTATATAGCAAATATTTACTTACATTGTCTCATCAAAAGATACTTCTAATGGGTCCTTGTACATATTCTAATAAAATTTAGTTTGTTGAGTGTTTATCTTTTTCATACATACATACATGTATATGTTTACATCTAATTAAATAACAAAGTACAAGAAAATACTAACATATCTCAACATGGGGATATAATTAATTAAACTCAAACCCATTGAACATAAATATTAACTTGTAAATAAATGTATATAGTTATTTATATTCTTTATGCCATTATGTACTAGTATTTACATGATATAATTAAANTCTGATTATGGTTTCAAATTGCTGGTTCCACCCAGAGAGAAAGTCAGAAAGATTGATTGAATTCATTTTAAAAGTAGAGTGTAAAACAAAAAGGAACTGATAACATTAAAATTAAAAAATGTAAAGTGAGGAATTTTAAATTGCTAATCCAGGGTAGACCTGATTGGTTGAACCCACAATGGAGATATCCAATTATGAGAGTCGTAGAATACATTTCTGACAGATCTATGAGAAACCATTTTAAGAAATTGACAGATTCCTGAGAAAGCTAATAAAAAGGCCTTTTGTTTAAAATTGTGAAGGGTGGAGCTTAACTCTAAAAAGCTTTTTAAAACATAGATTTTTTTGCGTGATTGACAACACTCAAGTTGGTGTTTTAATTAATTCTCCCAGGTTTTTGCAAATGTTGTTACACTGGGATTTTTTTTAANATATCTTAAATACTTTGTCTAAAATTATCACAGTTAACAGTTAAATTAGTTGATTAAATCAAGCTAAAACAATAGCAAATATGTATAACTAATCATTTTTAAAATACTTTTTTTTGTCTAAATTAGCATGTGTTATCAGCTAAAACAGTTATTAAAAACATTGTCAAAATCATATAACATATACATATCTCATATATTCACTTGCTTAAAAAAAATATTATGGGGTGGACAATGTGACATATTACATTAGGGGAATGATGCTCATTTGCTCAACACAAAATATGGGTGTGCAATTAAGCTAAAACTTGATTGAAATAAGTATTGTTACCTCCCACTAGATATGTGGTGCAAATCCCTGATGACTCTGTAAACCTGTTAATCAGTGCAAAAGTTACGAGAATAGCAGCAACCCATTTGAACTATATAAAACTATCATTTTGCTAGTGTACATATTTTTATTTTTCAAAGTATGTGTATATGTGTATGTGTTTCTAGAGTGTAAATTTTTTTTAGTTTTCAAAAAGTGTGTTTTTAAATATCAGGAATGTAAATATTTTTAGTTTTCAAAATGTGTTTTATTTTTATTTTTAGACATGTAGAATGCTAAATAATGTTACTAACCTCACCTATTACTTTAACAGGGTGGTACATGTAATTTAAGCTAGAATATTATTCATATACATTTATTTCACTAAATATGCAAATAGTTTGTTTAATGAGAAATCTCTTTTTAATAAAAAATTTCCAGTGTAAAAAAGTAAAAACACTTGGTTTTCACAAATACATGTTATCAGTATCAAACTATGAAAAATCAGAGAATTGGAATTTATTGCAAAATTAGCAGTGATAGATGTTACATGTAATACCAGCTAAATTTAAATTAATTAAAATAAATATTTATTAACACTTATATCTTTTAAAAAAAATAAAATTCACTTTCACTTTTATCATTAGTTGTAATATCAACAAGATAGTAAATTTGCGTTTTTTCATGAAACATGTAAAAATTAGTCAAAATTTCATGTGGTTAAATTACAATAAAATATACCTTTCACCAAATTACAATTTTCAAAATATTGTTATAAAAGATGGTAAATCCATGTTTTATAAATTATAAAAATATATCTTTTGTGTTTACTTGAAATGGATTAGCAGTATCAAACACTATAATTGATACATGTTTTAATTAATTATTACTAGGCAAAAAATGGAGAAAAATAATTTATATATGAAAATATCATTATGTGTGAATATACAGTGTTAACTATAAAAATACTTACTAAAATTCGATGATGGCAATGTGTAAATCATGTATCAATGGGTTGTGAAATATCTTACAAACAAAACAGTGTTATAATTGAAAAAATTTCTAATTTTCTTAAATTGTTTATATTTATTTTTAAAATTATTAAATTGCAAAACATTTAAAACATTGTCAATAAAATTATTTTTGACAAAAACAAAAAGGACGAAAACACATGTTGGGCTTTTATTAAAAAATGTGAAAAAATATACCAATTAGTAAAATTCATTTTTTATGTTTATCCTAATTACAAAAAGTGATTATCATTCTATCATGGTTTTTCTTCTTGATTAGTTGGTTGGTTGGTAATTTGTTAGTCATGGCAATGTGTAAAAAATCTTGTAATAACGTATTATTTGAGGTATGAGGGAGCATATTCAATACTCTTTATTATATCATGGAGGTGTTGATTTTAATCGATGAAAAACTGTACATTCTAACAGTACGCCATTCAAAAGAAGTGTTTGATCATCTTCCATGTCATATACAAAAAGCTTTTAACTGGTACGAGTGTAAATTTCATCATGTCACACTTACAGAGGGAAACCTCACAAGTGAACAAATGATTCAATTTATCATTTCACTAAATCTATCAACTCAAAAGAACATGGTGTTTTGGGGATGTTATGCTATGAACTGTGAATTTCTTAGTTGTATAATCTCCCAACCAGTGGTGAATTTATTAAATTTTGGATATTGATACCCACACAACACGTTGGATTCCGTCAAATGTATAAAAGACTATTACAGATTTGTACACTGAATGAAGACTCGTGGTATATTTGTTGATATTACTAGTAAATTTAAATTTAGGAAATTCATTGTAAAGCCTTTACCACATAGTGAAATACAGAGCAAATGAATTATTTTTACTATTTTTCTTAAACTCTGATTTATTTATTTATTTATTTATTACCATGTTTTATGTATAAATGAAATTTTTTCAAGTGAGAAGACTTGATGTAAAGTCTTTTGTAATTGATGATTTTTTATTAGTATGATATTTTTATTATAAAATAGTGTTGCATGAGGAAAAAGCAACAATGAAAACAAAAGTTATATTTTTATTTTGCTAAACTCCAATACAATCCAATTTACATTATTACCACCAGTTGAGGAAAAGTTTTTTATTTACCAAAGTCTTGCAATTTTCACTGAGCACGTTAACATAACATTTAGGAAGAAAGTAATAAAGCCTGTTGCTGAGTTTAATCTTTACTGTGATACCATATCTCGTGTTCAAATGCACTGCATCTTTGATTGTAAACCATTGTTTTTTCGGGAGTTTGCTAGCAGGGCATGAGTTTGAAAAAGTGTGTGATGATAGTAGCAGCTGGGAGTTGACATTGTTTAAGCATTGTAAAACATTGTCGTCCTCATCCATGTTGGAGATGGGGAAGACAATTGCATTGTTATTGACTGTAGGACGTCTTCGTTTGTGTTGAGCCTTGCGTTTTTCTTTTACAGGCGCAGGTGGAGGTTGAATCATCTCTTGTGTTAGCGGGTTATAACCATACGATGGTGGCAGGGATGTGCATAGATCATCAAACAGGATACTCAGTGAACCGGATGCTAGCATTTCAACAGACATTGCCAAAAGTGAGAGATGAAATTGTGTAGAAGAAAAATAATGATTTTATCCAAAGAAATGAGGTGGAAATATAGATTGACCAGACAATGGAAATACATTGGAATTCATGAAAATCAAGCATTGGTTAGAAAACATAATGGGTTAAAATGTGATGGGGTAATGAAGTGTGTGATAACAAGGAATATTTTACAAAATGCAATGTTATGCATGCATATTAACAAAAATTAGTCATTATATCAAACAAGGTAAACTAAATTTGAACGTGAATCATGTAAATAGCCCCAAATATGGTACACTAATTAAAAAGCTATTAGTGAACTGACAGCTAGTTACCACCAAGCTGTTAAGAAAGCACTTTGCAAGTTATCACAACCTGTCAGAAATCCATTAGTCAAGTATGTAACCTCAGTGAAAACCTATTAATCATCTGTCAATCAAATGGTGAGTCAGCACTTAAACCCTGCCTCCAATATTCATCATCTATCACGTGACATGTGTCGTCATGAGCTCTCGACCAATCAGAAGCGTTTTTGCATGTTCAAGCCTTGACTATGTACACTACTGATTTATTAATGCATTTCAACCAGTTATGGATCATCATCAGAATATAATATTGCAGCAAATAAAATGTTTCAAAAATACTACACTAAATAATTTAAGAAACATATATTCATGCATTAACTAAAATAAATAAGTTCTTTTGATGTAATTAACATGCTTGTTTAAAATATAATTATGATCTTCTTACTTTAGTATAATTGCTTCTGCTATTTTGGTGTTCTTTGTTCTTATTATGATGTCAAAAATATTTTCTTTAAGTTTGTGAAGATGTGATATATATATATATATATATATATATTTATATATACAGAATTTACTATTGGTTGCTGTTTGTGGTTATTTTAGTTTGTCTGTAATAATTGTACTCCTACCTGGGATATTTGTACACATGATAGGCAGTAGTGATCAAGGCTACAGAATGCATTCATTACCATCTTAAAAACAAAAAAAGTTAATCTAATGAGAATTTCCTGGAATTACCAAAACTTCATAAACATAAGAAGGTAACAAACTAGCACGTTGTGTTATGTGCACAGCTTCTTGCTGGTTTTTTTGTGCTGTTAATATAGGTAGACTTTCCTGCAAAATGTGTTACAATTTACTAGTTTGAATGGAAGCATATTTCTTAAAGAAAGAGGTGCCAAAAGACAAAAAACTTCAGTACAAACTAAGAGACATGTTGAGAGTAACAAGAACTCAGAATATAGGCTTGAATATCATTATACCAGAATACAAGGAGACATCAATACTGCAAAGACTCTATCATGAAAGAACAGCCAAAACAAAATGAAGTCAACTGATCCCATTAAAATATACCCAACTTGATGTCTTGAAAATGGGTTTATAATAACAACCTGTAATTTATGTAATAAATTAATTATTAATTTAAATTTAATCATTTCATATTGTTTGCAAGCAGTATATTATTGAATAAAAGCTTTGTTAGCAAGCCAATCCCATTATGATTTTATTCAATAAAGAAATTCAAACCATCTGAGTTTCTATTAGTTCCACTTCATTGCCATATTGGTCCAGATTTTTGTATAATTTTAAATTCAGCAACCACTTTTGATGAGGCACTTGTGCTGATGGATAAGCAATTCATCAAACCTACTTGAGCTCAGTGATGATAAAGCAAGCTTAGATAAATGCATATCATTAACAATGGCCATAGAGATGTTATTAGATTATGCTAAGAATGCTAGTGCAATTAAAGTTATTGAATTGAAAAGAAATGAAGTTATTTTAGCTGCAGCAGCATCTAAAATAGTGAATTGTGATTCTAACTGTTAATTCTGTGGTGAGACCAGTCATGCTTGCCATTTGTGCCAAGCAAAATTCAGACAAGTGTAAAAAATGTGGTGAAAAGAGTCACTGAGGCAACATCTGTAGATCAACCAACACTGCTATTTATAAAAGTAGAGAAGATACTAATCACTTATCTGACATTGCAGTTCTTAGTGTGATCAATCATTACACTACTTCAACTTCTAAAGTGGCTGTCTATTCAATTGTATTAATCAAGGACACTATTTCCACCAAAGCCCTTATTGATTCAGGATCTACTGAATCATTCATTTTTTAATCATTGGTCTTTGAATATAAGTTACTCTTCATATCTCTAGTTTCTGAAATGGCTATGCTAGACTCATTGGTGCAAGTAGTATGCTAGGGCATCTCCCACCCCAGATGATTGTCAACTGCCTTGGCATCACTTTTGCTGATCTCAACATTTTCTCTGAGACACTGAGGAAATAAGTCTGAGGAGCTAACACTAAAACTAAGTTTCCTTCACTGTCTTCTGAGTATGCACCACTGTGCACAAGCTGCTTGATTCACCAAGAACCTGGATCAACACAGCAGTTTTTAGAGCTGGTCAGCCATTACAACATTCACACAAAGAGTGATATCCTATCCAACTTGGAAAAGATGAATTACCCCAAGTGCAGTTATAACCAAGTGGCTGAGACCTGCAGGCAAGCTGCAAAGGATTGTGAAATCATTCCCATCACTGTCATTGAACAAACAATGTGCTCACCCAAACAGTTCTATCAAGATGAAGAGCTACTTTTCTCTTCCACAATTAAAGTGTCTCCTAGTACCAAAGCTCTCATTGAGGCCATCAATCTACAGAAGTTTTCAGGCATCACCAGCTCTCCCCTGCCTATGTCGGCCTGGTCTATTACCAAAGATGAGCACATCTTAACAATTGAACACTACCCTGATAAGCTTACTGAGAAACTCTCTATCATCAACCACATCATTGAGAGTAACAGAGACAATAATATCTTAGGTCTCATGAAGTGCCTAACAGAAATGTTTACAAAAGAGGAACTGGTGCTTCTACAATCACCTGGGCAACAAATAGCCTTGGACATGGAATGCACCACATCTCAACTTAAAATCTCCAATGCTCAAGGTGATAAGCTCTGTGAATATGGGTTCTGCAGTAAATTTTGGGATACGGTCCAGGAAGCTAAGATTAATCATCCTGTCACAGTCAGAACTGCTACACTGAGGAAGAAGGTTGAGTTTGACCAAGTCAAGACCAATGCTGAAAAGAACAATCAGCTTTGTATACCTCCACCCTGTGTAATGACTCAGCTAATCCTACTGTCCTGGTGAGTCAAGAAAGGAGGCAAAAAAGTATCAGCCCATCTCTTTGACAAGATTAACTACATGTCCACTGCTGGTGAGATCTCCAAAGCCATGCAGAATACCAGGAAATGAGGGATGCTTTAATCAAAGGCAATAATCCTGAGCATATCTTTATTGATGGAAAGCTAACCATTGAAGATGTTTTCTGGAAAGGGCAACCAATCTCCACCCAACTACAAAAGATCCACAAGAAGATCACAACATTAGATCCATGAGTCCTTATTCTGTTTCAAGCATCAAACAACCTTATATGGATGAACAACATTGAAACCCTAACTGGTTACTATGATGTAACCAAGTGGATTGAAATCATCACTATGCTGCAGGATAAAGTTATCAATCCAGAGGAAATGACACTTCAGCAAGTAAATGAGTACTGCTCTTTATTCATGGATCATGCTACTCACATGGGCTCACTATGAGGAGTTTTCACCCACTTCTACCCTAAAACTCAGATCTGTGCTGAGGATGCCCATACATTGGACACTGATGTGCTCATGATGCTTATGATCATGCTAAAGGGCTTTTGACTTTACAAATGCTTCTACAATACCTTCATGCAGAGACTAAACACCCTATGAAGAAATTGCCTGATTAGCTCCCAACTACTAGAGATCAAATTCTTCCACTTACAGAATGAAGCAGTTACACAGAGAGAGACACTGATGCAGATTACCTGGTGACCTATATATGCTGAAGTTTCATCCTGGAACAACATTTTAGCAGTTGAGATGGTAGAGGAAACACAGAAATTACTTTCAGGTCCTATGGTCTAACTCCTACTGCAAACTTAACCATGGAATGAGAGGGGGGCAAGTAGCATTACTCAGGGCCTCTGTTTTTTGATTTTATTCTTTAATTATTTTGGCACTCAGAAAATTAGAATTATGTCATGATGACACCATAATTTGTAATTTGATGCTATTAATTTATATCAATTTCTTTTAAATCAATTTGTATATTTTCAAGTGCAGTTAATTCAAACAATTTATTATTTGTCCCCTCAAATCAAACCTACATGTAATTGATCATTTAATTTTGTGAGGGAACTCATACACAAGTTGTAAACATTAAGCAGGTAATAATTTACAAAGCCGTAATAAATACTTGAGGAACTTGTAGCAAACACACAATATAATTTGTCTTACTCCAAACTTATTTGGTCTTGTCTGATGTATTTATATGCTAACCCCCTTTAGGTTTCATCATGGATTTTAGTTTGATAATTTCTGCTTAAGATCTGGCAACAATTTGGGCCTGTGGTGATAAATAGCTCCTTGACAGTAACAGCCCAAATTGTGGTTGCTTTAGATTTTGGCTATGATTAAGTGTAGGGAATAAGAACTTGTAATTTGATCATTTCAATTGTACATGCACATAATATCAACACACTGCAAATATACTATGCTGTTGGCAAATGTGAATGCACAGCAATTATGTGCCTTTTGTTTATTATTTATTTACATGAGCTGAGATAATAGAACTCTGAGATAAATTGTTTATTGAGCTAGAAATTAATAATTGAGATACACACTTATCACCTTGGCAAGTAAGGATGGCTTCATGGATATGGCTTCAGCATGATGCCATGTGAACTGGTCACTGCTGGAAGTCTGTTCTCTATGGATGATTTCTATTTTTCTTGGGTAAATCAGTGAACCACCAATGCTTCTTTCTTTTGCTGGAATGTGGGTCACTCTCTACAATGGTAGCCTTTGCAACCTTTGGTCTCAACTCTTGCATTTCCCAGTACTACTAGAGTAGCCCTAGTGCTGCTGTGATTCTAAAATATTTCAAAAAATACAATTTGAAGATTAATGATTCTGAAGAGTACCTTGTGATTTAAGAAGATAAAATAATAATCGAAAATATATATTTCTTGAGCTAATATAAAAACAAATAAAAAATCTTCTTATTCAGAGCTAATTTTGTACTGTTTGCTTTTGCTTTTTGCAAATAACAAATATAGAATAATTCCTTCAAATAATCAAATAAAATGTCATTTTTGTTGAATACAAATAGATATATTTACTCAAAACAAATTCAAATAATAAATTTCAAATAGCATTATTCAATTATTTGAAAGTCTCCATAGCTAAAAATTTTATGTTTGATGTCAATGAGAAAAAGAAGCTTGGATCTTAATCTTATGATGCAAGAACCAAATATTGGTATCTATACTAAATACTAAGTTCTTTTAATTAGTCAGTAATATGGTAATTAAATTTGTCACACATATAATTTGTTCTCAGAGCACTTAATAGGTATTCATATGTATTGATTGAATAAATATAATGACAATATTATTAAAATTTTGTATTCAAGTATTATTCAAGAAATACATTTTTATCATCAATAAGAAAAATTTTTAGAAACTGAGATCCAGAATTAATGTGTTAAAAATGAAAATTGAAATTGCTCAGATCTCAAAAAACCCTCATAGACTTTTCTCAAAACAATATATTCTCCATGAGATTTGCTTCAAAATTTAAATATTTTATTTGTATATATTAAAAGGCAAATTGTATAGATCAGGAAATACGAAATAAGCAATAAAGATCTTGGAAAGTATTATTAGGACATACAAAATTCGTAAAAAGTTTTGGCTTCCAAATTTTTAAACTAGTTACATAGTAATTGTTTTCATTATCTTTCATAACTCAGATTTTCTTTATTAATAAATCAATAATATCTTAATCTTTATAGACGCAATGCAGTTGTAATTTCACTGATGGACTTTTTGCATACTATTGTTGATTCTTCAAGAATTGCTACTTGCTCTGTTTCATTGTTTCTAATACTCTACGGCAGTTTTCGTTCTATTAAGCTTGAAGAAGAAACTGCGTTTTTAAATGAAAAAAACAATGACTCATTACAAACTAATAGTGCAGAAGCTGCTGGTATACAAATAATGGACTCTACGCAAGCACTTTTATTGCCACTTGGTGCTTCATTTTCATTAATTACAATGTTTTTATTTTTTGATTCACTGCAGTTGCTTTTTTCAATTGGTATAGCCAGCGTGGCAATGATATCTTTGGCATTTATGCTCCATCCCATGTGCCAATTTATTGTAAATACGTTTGCACAAAATAATAAGGTTTCTCTGGGAAGTTTCGGTAGACGCACACATTCAGAAATACTTAGTTTCTCATTATCAGCTTGCCTTGTCTTTCTTTGGCTTTTTACAGGTCATTGGTTGTTAATGGATGCTTTATCTATGGGACTCTGCGTTGCTTTAATTACCTATGTAAGATTGCCAAGTTTAAAGGTTTCTACATTTTTACTAACAGGATTGCTAATTTATGATGTCTTTTGGGTATTCTTTTCATCAGTTTTGTTTAATTCAAACGTAATGGTTAAGGTTGCAACTAGACCTGTTGATAACCCAATTGTTTTAATGGCTAGGAAATTACACGTGGGAAATATTATTGATCGTGCTCCAAAACTCTCTTTGCCTGGTAAGCTAATTTTTCCAAATTCTGCGCATGAAAATGGTCATTTTTCAATGTTAGGTTTAGGTGATATTGTAATGCCTGGATTGCTGCTTTGTTTTGTACTTCGGTATGAAAGCTATCGTAATCGTAATCTACCTCGTTGTACAAAGAGCATCTATCATTTATCATATTTCTTTTGTGCATTAATTGGTTATCTTGCAGGACTATTAGTTGCTACATTATGCTCAGAAGTATTTAAAGCTGCACAGCCAGCTTTGTTATACATTGTTCCATTTATGCTAATACCTTTGTTGTTTTTGGCTTACTTTAAAGGTGATTTATACCAGATGTGGTCAGAACCATTTGATTCAGTATGTGATGATTGCATAAAGAATGGGGACTTCATTGCTTAGACATTTCCAGACATTGTTTTATAGAATTTGTATTAATCATGTTTATACTATTCGTAAAATGTTTCTTCAGCTTTCTAGTTGAAGTGACATTGTGTTTATGTCTATTTTGTATTTAGCATGAAATTGTGTTCTAATTTCGAATATTAACAGGTATTCGAATCGTAAGGTGCTATTTTTACATATGTACTAAATTTAACTTTTAAAATGTGTGTAGTTATAGAATGATTAGAAATTTTCAATAAAATTGTTAAACTCATTTGCTTAATGCTCATCAAGTAATATTTTTCTCTTTCAAATCAAACAAGCTCTAGCTGTGGTTAAAAATGGGAATTTTTTTCTTAAGTGATAGGTGAAAGTTACATTAGTAAATTACTTGTTAAAATTAACGGACATTTTTCAGACATTGCCAATTTCTTATTTAATTTATTAGTTAAAAGTTCATATACAACGCTCTTAACAGGCTAATACCTAGAATTGTACAGTACGCAAGATTTTTTAGTAGAGACTTGAAGTTTACAAAATATTTTTTAATTGTATTTGTTTAAGATCGAATGTTAGACAATTGGTAAGTGTTTTAATAATGTTATATAGTATTATCATTAATACGTGTGTACACTTAATTTCATTGCTGTTTATTAAAATGGCAATTTTTAAAAGATCGCGTTTTTGTTGTGCTTCAATGCTAAGCATTATATGATACATCTTATAATTTGCATCTTAGAAGTCCAAATATTTCTGTGCATTTGATTCTCTAATACTTAGAATACGTTTTGCTAAAAAAGCATATTAATAACAATGTCATAAAAATGAAATCCAAACTTTAATTAAATCACATATTGGAAAACATTTCAATAGTAATTGATTATAGATTTGATTATTCTGTAGTTTTATATTCTATGCAATTGAATTTGGATAACTAATAAATTTCCTCTAATGTAATATTTCAGTGCAAATTATACAGTTAATACATTTTTTGTAATACATTTTTTGGAAGTATAAAATTCAGTTTAAAATATCATGTGCATAGATAAAAATGAGCTTTGTTGCTTTTTATAGCTTAAGAAAATAAGTGATCCACTTTGTATAGTATCTTATGAAGGCGAAAACAATTTTTTTATAATTTCATGGAGGGCATAAAATTAATGTAATTTTAATGAAATTTTCGGAAATATTTCTCACGATTGTTTGAATTAAAATTCATAAACAATATCCCACCACCAATAATTTATTTCGTTTATGTTTAACTGGTAAGAATTAATGTATTCTACTAAGTATTGAATAAATTTTAGAAAGGATTAATTAGTTGATATTTATTAAAAATGGGCCATGTAATAAGTAATAATAATAATGAATGACTTTATTTAACCGTTGAAGGCATACACTACAAAAAAAATATAAACAAGTCAAGTTTTAAGGCAGCG
The DNA here is from genome assembly GCA_900660155.1 of Hofstenia miamia. Taxonomy (NCBI): domain Eukaryota; kingdom Metazoa; phylum Xenacoelomorpha; order Acoela; family Hofsteniidae; genus Hofstenia; species Hofstenia miamia. The sequence goes on along the minus strand of CABFPE010000414.1, from coordinate 190,821 downwards.
AGGACAGTCACAGGAAATGAAATAGGAGCAGATGGAAGAGTAGGCGAAGTTGGAGAAGCGCTCAGCAGAGGAAAGACAGCAAAGATTTCTTGGAGCTTGGTGGCGAAGAAAAGAATTCAATCGCTGTTGGAGAGTTGAGTGTCAAGATGTAATTAGCAGCAGTACAGTCATGATTGAAAACGAGTGAAGGGTGCGATGTTTCTTGGGACGACGAATGGAGAAAATGACATCATCAGAGTGAGTGGAGCAGGAATTAGAGAATCAAAAGGATCAAGATCCAATTTGCGAGTGAGCAGTCGATTGAACATGAGGAGATCACAGGCATGGAAGTAGAGTGACAGCGGTAGATTGGAGAATTTGGGAAGAACGTCTTTGTATGGCAAGGGAGAGATCCATTTGAAGGTACACTTGTGAAAACGTTCCATAGAGTGGAACAAGAAACGGGAAGGCCACCAACAGGGAGAAGCATAGAGAAGAATGGCGCGAGATATGGACTTGAACAAAGAGTTTCATAACAACCGTGGAATTAAAGGGAACATTGCGGAAGAGGGCAAATAGTGACGAATTAACTTTGATGAGGGGAAGAGTTCACTGGAAGAGGAAGATCGGAAGGGGTGATACAGAAAAGGAAATACCACATGTCTTTGTTGGGCTAAAATCAAGATGGTTAACAGAAGACCAAGTAGACAAAAGCTCAAGATCAGAGGTAATATTGGAGGCAAAAGAACTACCAAAAAACAGGGGAAGAAATAGACGAGTTGATTTTGACACACTGACGACGATTGGACAGGTAAGACTGAAAGAGTTCGATTAAATCAGCATCAAAGCCAAACAAACTCTATTTGTCAAGAAGGATAGAATGAGGAAGCCGATCAAAAGCTTTAGTAATGTCAAGAAAGATAATGCAACCAGGATCATTACGATCAGAGTGGCAATAGCAGTTTTCAATCAAAGTGAGCAAATTTGTGATGGTAGAACGACCCGGGAGGTTACCATGCTGAGAAACGGAGATGAGGTGACGAATTTGAGGGAACACATAACGAAAGACAAAACGCTCAAGGATGATTGACAGCCGAGAAAGAATAGCTATTGAACGATAAGAAGTGACTTGAAAGGAGGGAAGCTGATTGGATTTTAACAGTGGAGAGATCCAAGATGTTTTCCAGCAAGGCGGAAAACGCTTAGAAGAGCAAATGTAAGAGAAGAGATCCTTTAAATGGATGNGTGGAATTAAAGGGAACATTGCGGAAGAGGGCAAATAGTGACGAATTAACTTTGATGAGGGGAAGAGTTCACTGGAAGAGGAAGATCGGAAGGGGTGATACAGAAAAGGAAATACCACATGTCTTTGTTGGGCTAAAATCAAGATGGTTAACAGAAGACCAAGTAGACAAAAGCTCAAGATCAGAGGTAATATTGGAGGCAAAAGAACTACCAAAAAACAGGGGAAGAAATAGACGAGTTGATTTTGACACACTGACGACGATTGGACAGGTAAGACTGAAAGAGTTCGATTAAATCAGCATCAAAGCCAATCCAAGATGTTTTCCAGCAAGGCGGAAAACGCTTAGAAGAGCAAATGTAAGAGAAGAGATCCTTTAAATGGATGGAAAGAGTTGAGGAAGTTTCGTGGATTACACAGGATAGCAAGAACCAGACAACTTGCAGGACTTAAGAATGAGGGAAATATCATGGTCGTTGAAGACGATGTCACATGGGCGAATCAGTGGGGAGGTGGCCGGATACCAGGACAGAGAGATAGGATCAGAAAATTTCGAGGAGAAATAGGCATTGAAGAGATCAGCTTTCTTCAGATCCGAGTTAGCAGAAAAATGGTTCCAATTCAAGCTGAGGAGGTCAGGTTTGGAATGCAGGGAACGCAAGAAAGCATAAGAGTCTTGAAGAGATCCGAATGAGAAGCTGGACAACAGAGATTTTGTTGATTTCCACGAATTTGATGACATCTTCTGTGATAGAAGAGAGTTTGGAAGAATCGGAAGTAATACAACAAATCAATTATGTAAAATATGCAATTAATAAATAACAATAGTAGTTATTAAAGGTCAAATAATAAATATAGTATGCAATTTGGAAGTTGCAGGCAGTCTTTGACAGCAATCGCTGAAGCAAAATGTCACAACCTCATCAAAAGAAAATCACATTTGAATGTGTTTCTTAACACACTCAGAATTGCCTTCAAAGTGACCACCGTGCTTGGACTCTCGTATGATTTTAATCAGGACTGTTCCTCCATAGCAAACATTAGATACAGTACACTTGGTGGAACTACATTTGATAACTTGTGATCTCTGAGACTTGTCTTAGTAGAAGGGGCGAAAATTGCAATTACTTAAAATCCTCATGCTTAATATCTGCTAAATCGAAAGGTTTAAATTCAATGGAAGCAACAACTAACCTCAGCACCCAGATAACTTTTTTCCGTAAATGGATCATATAAGTCCTGTTGCGGTACTTCGTGCACAAAGATAGATGGTTATGTCCTATAGTATGTACATTAAAAATGTTGAAAATGTGTCCCAATTTTTGCCTGTTAATTATAGTTTATTAGATTTCAGCTATGCCCCCAATTTCGCTGTCCGACCTCAAAAATTTGAGCGATGCCCAGTTTGCCTCCGCTGTTGGTGGTCTGAAGAAAGACGCCATCATTTCGTTGTTACGCCAAGCGGTCTCTGCTCTCTCTACCTCGACTCCGTCCACCAATGATGGCCCTGGCGTCATATCATCCTTATCTGACTCCCTAACAAAGCTTTCCTCTGATGTTTCCTCTCTGCAATCCCAAATGTTCTCCTACAGTGCTGCTGCCTCGCGTTCTGTCTCATCTCTCCCCAATAATCCTGCTCCGAGTTTCACACCCGTGCTTGCTCCTCCTTCTGCTCTACCGCATCCTCCCAAGCAGTCTATCCCTTCATCAACTAACCGTAATCGTCCTCGTCCAGTTTTTGGTTCTAGTGCTTCCTGCCGTCTCCCTGCTGTTCCTATTAGTTCACTTCCGCCGCCTCCCCGCAAAGCTCATATCTATGTTGGCCGTTTTGCTGCTTCTGT
>CABFPE010000414.1:155685-172336 GCA_900660155.1 Hofstenia miamia | reverse complement strand
TGCTCCTTGCCACAGCGCCAAAGCTGTGAAACAGTAGATTGCATCACAAGACTTTCGGCTGCTTGAGAACTGGCCGGGAAACTCCCCAGACCTCAACGTCATAGAAAATTGCTGGCATCACATCAAAACTGTCTGAGGAAACGCCAATGCACATCACTCGACGATCTGAAGGAGTAAATTAAAGTGGTATGGTGCACCGAGATTACTGATGATTATTGTAGAAAGCTGGTCGAGTCAATGTCAAATCGCATTGCTGCGTGTTTGGCCAATAATGGCCGACATACAAAATATTAGTGAGTTTTTCTGAATTAACTATTTACTTTCTACACGGTCTTATCCTATTGTTTCTACATTGTGTTATTAAATTGTTTCTACATTGCGTTTTTTAGTGTAAAATACAAAAAATTCTAAATTTGGAAAGTGTTCCCAAACTTTTGGCCACAATACAACAGTTTAGGGAATGTCAATTCATTGGAAAAGATTTCGCTATTTTGTCGATTTAAATTTAATAATTGTAATTGTTTTTTATGAAAACCGCTGCAATGAAATTGTTTTACAGGGGCACGTTTTATAAATTGGTATTGGGTGGTTTTTATTAGACGTTTGCCCGATACTGCATTACTTTCAATCTTTCTTTAGTATTGGCCCAGGTTTTCAGGTACGTTAATGAATTCGGTTAATGTTATCATATCACTTTCAAAAACAGTCCTTATCTTACTGCTTTGTGGTCTTCTATGCAATGGTTGCTGTTGATAGACTTTGAAACCTGTAAATCAGAAATATTTGATGCATGTCAATACGATGCTAATTGTGTACTTTATACTTAGCCTAACTTTGCTTAGATTTTTGAAATACGGTGTGATTTCTGAGGTGGACTTTTATCACGATCTTTCCAGGTGGGATACGTTGTATTTCGGTGGTAGAATGCATAAACCCGTTTTCTTTCTTAATGGTTTCGCTTCCTCATTACTTTATGATATTTCTCAAATTAATCTCAAGTACGCACTCAACACTGCTTGTCTTTTGTTGCCTCACCAGTTCACACGAGAGCAGCTTCTTCTTGCAATTGCGGGATTGTCATACAGTGGAGATTTTAGAATGACCGTTGGAGAAGATAAGAAAAAGGTACATTTTTCAACAAAATCAAACTTATGTATTTTTTATGTAATTTTTCATTACCGTTCATCTAATTATGTAATGAGAGTAATAGTATATATTACCACCTGTCTCTTATACACATCAGGTAGAATAAAGTAATATTTTGTATATAAATGTAAATACCATCTTTTATGCCAATAGCTTTCGTGGTTTTGCAACTTTAAAAACATCCGCCAACTTAGTCAATGCGATCTTTATTTTTCAGTGGCAAATCAAGATTGAAATTATTTTCATTAGCTCATATTAATGAGTACTCTTTGCTTCCAAATAGTTTCAAACATATTGGCAAGCATTTGATTCTCTGCTGCAATATTCCTTTCATGTCTGAAAATCTGATTTCACTTGATTCGATAAATCGTTTGTTTGTGTTATGATTATTTTTGTATAGGGGATTGGAAAATAATTATTTTTGATTCTTGCTCAATGATGATCTCACTATAATGTTAGTATCATATTTTTGTAAGTTGATCTGCGTATGACTAGCTGTACAAAATTCTAATTTAGAAGTTTAGGTTTATTAGCTAACATTGTATTTGTGTAAATTGTTAGCTGCTCTGCTACTGAATTCTAAAAATATTTTTTATTTGTTTAAATTTTTTAATATAATATGTAAGCTGCGCAAACTATTTCAACTATGTTTTTTAAAGTCACGTGATATTTCCAGTTTATCGTCACTCGTGTCTAACTAACTTAATGCGCATATTTAGGTTGAAAAGATTGTGCGCTCAAACTTTGAACCAATGTGGAATTTGTATCATCCTTACATAGCGGCTGACGATTGCATGAGCATTTTACCCAGTGGTTGCATAGAACAAGATGTTTCCCATGAAGAAACCATCAGGCGTATAAATTTCCTGCCAATTAATGTGCGTTTTAACCTAAATTGGTCTTTGTTAACTTCCAAATCGGTAAAAAGAGAGGACGTTGCTCAGAACATAGTTCAGTCAATCAGTCGTATCGTACGCAGATCATCTCCAAGACAAGCAGTCAAAGGCGTCATCTGCTCAGGACCAAAAAAAGCATTTGTATATTCTATGATGAAATTAGTAAAAATGTTTAGAAACCTTTATTTATTTTTAACATTCTTTTAGATATATAAAAATAATAACTAATGCATTTGCAAAATATAGTGTTAAAATTTTAAATGTTTTCTTTCAATTCACAAAGACAGTACTTGACATTTAGTATAAAATACTAGTTTAGCTCCACGAATTTAGCTATTCGGCTAAATATTTTATTTTTTTTTATTTGCTTTAGTCATACACCTCATTTTATTTAGACAAGGGCGGGATATTTTATTAATTACTGTTAGAGAAATGCTCAAGCAAAAAACCTTAGCATTGTAACCTTAATGTCTGTAAGATGGTAAGCCCATTAATTTTCAGCTTATTTTACTTTTAAGTAAACGAGCTCTCAGTTGTTTATATGATCTTTTGCGTTAAATCTATTATGTAAATACTATCAGTTTTTAATAACTAGGAAACTCAGGAGTTATAGATTTTTCAAATCCATTGTCTGATTTTTAAACTATTTCTAGAAATTAAACAATGCTATAAGTAAATATCTGATATACACGCATCTATTCTAACGACCAGTTAATTTTGATGCATTTCCTGTGGATTATTTATTAGAATAAAGACCAATATTTAGCAAAGATTTAATCTAGTTGTAGTTTTTACTTATTTGATTACTTTAATAAATTTGAATACAGTACGATTGAATGTATCATTAGAATTGCATGCATCGATAAAATGTTGATCATTTCAAAAAAAATTATCGACCAACACAACATTAGCACATATTTAGGATTCAATAAATTTGATTACCGATGCTGTTATTCATTAAGTAAGTAATTTATTGACTCATAACAGCAGATAATATGTAATACAAATACAAATACTGAGTCCATTTGTTAACAAAATCGAATAATTAAATTTAGACAGTACAAGTCATCCTATTTGGGTTTCGATTTGCTACTACTTTAGGTAAACAGTTCTAGTGATCTATGCACAGAATAACATACAGTTCTGATATCCATAACATCTTCGTTGTACATTGAGTTCAGATCCGCTGCATTTGTTCTAACTGCGTCTGTTTTAGAGACGCTAAACACAATTTATCTATAAAAAATGAAGTGGTCTATAAGATTCAATTACCATGCCATCGCGTGTTACTTTCCGCGTTTTTCTGTCGTATCTTATATCGCAACCAGCATTTACCGGCTTTGTTCGTTCGTCCTTGACAAAATTACGCAACCGCGCATTTTCTTTGCGAAATACAGGATGGACATCAGGTTTTAGGTAAATTTTATTGAAAGGGTTTCCGGCTTCTTTGAGNATAGGGAGTTTTGATTACAACGTTTCAAAATTTTTTTACTAAAATTTTTTTTCTCATGCGTTTAAGCACATCAAATAATGCATATTCTAATAATAAAATAAATTTTTTAATTTTTTTACTATTTTCACATATAATAGCCAGTTGTAATGTTCAACATATAATGGTCCTTTGTAAAACCTGATTATATCGCGTTTTTAGTTAAGCTCTATTTTGTACATTTTTATTTAAATATCCTTGTCAATTATTTCATTACGTTCATTCATTGAAAAAACGCCTCAATTTTTTTGATTTTGTGGTCTTTTGAAGATGTTTTCATTCACCACGAATATTCACCCTGTGGAAAGGTTTTTATACAATTTGAACGGTTTCGACCATTCTGCATGGCACTATTTTTTGTTTTTTAGATATGTCAGTTCTTTATCTCTAAAAATCTCCAAAAATATGTGTTAATATTCGCACTTTTTTATTCGCTATCTATTTCAATTATTAGAGTAGATCCCGCTTGAAAACCTATTTCTTCATTAGTTTTAATGATATTGACAAAGTTTACATGGGATTTTTCACTGCCAAAACGACACTATCTCATTTAATGTCTTCAAAAACACGAAAAGCTTATTTGGCCCAAACTAAGCACTCATAGAAAATAGCACGGTATTATTATACTGCACTTACGCCTGCTACTAATTTATTTGATTTCTATTCATATGAACTTGGAGTACCTCACTGCAAACAAAAATTGTAAAAAAGCATTAGTTTACAACTTTTGTATTATTATGCATTTAACATAAGTTCTGTTGTTTGAAAATAGAATTGATGCAGTTGAATGCCTTAAAATAAGCGATTTTTTAATAAGGAATTGAATTGTGAAGCCGTTTCCCAGTGGTAAACAATTGAAATAAACATGAAATGAAAGAAAATTCACGGAAAAAATTTTTTAAATATACTTGAATAATGTGATACAACAGACCATTGTTACACCTAATCATTATATGTGTGGTGCAATACAACGGACCATTATATATATATATATATATATATCGTAGAAATGAAGAAAAAATATTAATGATAACTGCAATGCTTTTACATCAATGCTTAGCAAACCATTTATAAACAAATTCAAACTGTTTGCAGTGCAGTACAGCTAGATGTCATTTTTTGTTTACAACAATTAAAAGACATCAAGGTCATTTGAATTTGATGAACGCAATTGCTATTGTCTAAAACTTTCTCGGAAATAAAATTAAATTTGTTTTGAATAGCGTTTCTGTATTATTTTGCTTATTTCTATTCTTCATCTCTATATTTGAGACTTAATTTTCTTTTCAATGTTTACATTAAAGTTATTAGTGAGATCTTCGACAACAGGTTTGAACAAATTCACAATTTCACAAGTGTAAATCGTAGTATTCTACGGTGTAAACCTTGATACAATTATAGGTGAATTGCACTTGTAAAGCGATAATTAATTGTGGTAATGTAACAACCTGTTTTTTTCTGTGCTAATCCGAATTTGGTACAATTGCTGTAAATAATTTAAGAAATTTCTAAACCAATGTATTGCAACGTTCTCCCTTTGAAGATTAGTTTTGTTAACTTATTTATTTAATTGTATTTTCAAAATCATGTGTTATTTTATTTTGCGCCAGGCATGTAAAACTTTAAATGAACGTATATATTTAAGTACATATTTAAAATATTTACTTATAATTTTCAATTTGAAGAAAGCCTAGTGCAATAGCGGCACATGTTTGAAAATATATTTAATTGGTGTGCATGCACATTTTTATGAAAAGCACAATTCAAATTTATGAATATACCATGTACACATACTTGAACTCTATAACCTGCACCGAAGCTGCTGTTCCTGACGTAAATGGTAATATGATCCCATCCTGGATTTTGAAAAAATATGTCTGTGAACTGGCACTTCCTTATCACTGTTGGTCAATATGTCGTTCAGACAAGCAGATGTGTCTCCCTTTTGCGTAGCTCACGTAATTGTCTCGAACAGAGCACATATTGAATGTCCATTAACTGATATTCGGCCTATCTCTCTTACTCACCAGGTCTCTAAGATAATCGAAGACATCTTCCTGGTAATTGAACTAAAACCTAAAATTCTCCCTAGGCTCGACTCCCAGCAATTTGGTGTTGTTAGTGGTAAATCAACAATAATAACTCTGATTGATATTACACATAATTTGCTTACTAATTTAGACAACTGTTATTGAGTTATTGCTATGCTTGTGTTCATTTTGACCAAAAGAAAGCTTTTGACCTTGTAAATCACCATATTTTAAAAGACAAACTTGTGGACTATGGTATTAACAGTTTTGTGATTAATAGGATATTATCGTTCTTGACAAATCCCCAGGGTACTAAATTCGGACCATGGCTATTTATTATGATGGTAAACATTTTACTAATCTCGTAAAGCAAAAGGCTAAAATACCTTAATGACACTACTGCTTGAGAAATTGTTTCTAAAAACGAGAACAGTAACGCATTACAGTTATTTTTAGATGTCAAATCCTGGTGTGAGGTTCACGATTTGCATCTAAACCCAAAAAATGTCATGAGCTGACAATTTCGTTTCTTCGTAGTTTCATTCCTCCACCAGAGATAATATATGATGAATACAGCTTTAAACGACTCGATTCCCAAATTGTTAAATGTAATTTCCCAATCAAACCTAAAATGTACTCAGAATACGAATTACCTAGCTAAAAAGGCCTCAAAGAGACTGCATTTCATAAAATGCCTCATGGTTATTGGTGTATCCCGTGAAGATGTCTTTAAGGTTTACACCTCCATCCTTTCGTCTGTATTAGAATAATGTGCACCACTCTGGCACCTTGAAATAAAACTATCTCAGAAGCTCATCTAAACACTACCAGCTTACACGATAGAATAGTAGGAATAAGTGACAAACTCTGGAACCGCATGAAAATCATCTCACACCCTTTACATCACCTTATTTCTGACGCAAGAGTCAGCAGATATCCTTTGCGTACATACCGATCTTTTGACATCAGCTGTCCTCCGAGCGACTATGAGATTTTTTCATGTACCATCAAGCACTAAAAGACATGTCATATTCAGGGCTTTCCATTTTTCTGTTAACAGCTAAAGACGTTGTTAATAGCAAACAGCAACGATCCTGTTGTTAATAGCTTTGATGTTTTCTTACATATTCCTTAGATAGAATAGATAAAAAATTATTAGCTAGGCTCTGACATCGCATGGATAGGTGACAATACCACTGTTTTTAAGCAGCGTCAAAAGAAAAGCAATGTACTGCTAAAGAGATTTTTAAAGACAACTAAAAAAAAGTAAATGGGTAAGACAGTAAACTGGATAAATATCTATGAAACATATAATACAAAAAAAATAACTATGAAACATGCAGTATAAACATGGATAAAAGCAGTAATGAAGTCGTCTACCTGAATCACTCTGCAAATAATCTAAGTTATAATACCCGGTGTTTTGTAAATGTTTTGAAAATTGTTGATAATCAATACTAGAAGTTAATAAAGAACGAGAAAGGAGAAGCAATAAATACGCACAACGCAAAACACAATTTTGAAATGAATGAATATTCATTAGTCTCCAATTGTACAATATTAAAACACCCTATATCAGTGGTGTTGAGAGCCTTGATCATATTCCTAACTGTTTTGTACATATCTTAAATATTAACAATTTGTAATTTGTTCCCGTATATTTTGCTTTTATGCCTCTTTGAACTTTGATTCACCAGCATGTAATATATTGTTTATTTATTTTAAAAAAATAATTGCTTCATTGCTCGGTAATGAAAAATCCAGAAAAATTATATTGTTTTCAAGCTTAAAATAACAAAAAACAAGAATTAGTTGCAATACGTGTCGAGAAAAGGCCCATTTACACAATAAGTTTTCGTTAATGACTTCCCCTTAAGTAAGGGAAGCCTCTCGTGTAAACGCAAATTAGCTCAAAATTTATGCTCGTAGGGGATAGCTTAAACCGGCACACACATCTATAATCGGAAATCACAATTTTATCATTGTTATCGATCTTAGAGACAGTTTCCCAAGACCGCACACAAATCTAGGAAATCGACACTACTAGAACTAGAAAAGCACTCAGGAGAGTGCAGACCTCCGCCACGCAGCTTGTGTCCCCCAGATCAGCACCAAAATTTAATGGATTACTTCTTGGGCGGAGACGCACCTCTGGTGAAAATTTGAAGTCAATCCATCGATTAGTTTTTCCGGAAAGTTGCTAACAGACAAACAAACCAACGCTACCAAAAACATAACCTCCTTGGCGGAGGTAATAAAGTGCATTCAAAATCTTACCACGTAACGAATGCGTTTAGACAATGTAGCTGCGCAAGTTAGATGTACCTGTTGAAATTTTATGTGAGTTTTTTATGACATACTGGGTTTGTCATCCCGAAATACCGCGGCTTCGAAAACCAAGAGTTTTTTTATAGTAATTCCCGGGTTTTTTGAAACACAGCCAACATCCTCAACCGGTATACTTCTTGATGTGCTCTTATGTGTATATTTTACTAAGAATGTCCAAATTGTTTACGGTAGTGTAAAGTATTAACATTCATAAATCTGTTTTATCTACATGCAAGTGGCAGGTTCTAGTTTCGGATTTTGTACTTAAATGTTTAAACTTGTTCTCATTTTAACAATAGCTGTGTGAGTCCTTAGTAGAAAACTGAGCTTAAGAAAACCCTCTAGTTTTGTCTAGGTTTTGACGACTAATGATTCTAATGAAAATGACAATAAGAGTAGTTGATACATTTAAAAAGTGCACTTCTGTATAACGCTATCTACTTATTTCGAATTGCATGAAGTATTTATACGTAATCATGTTTTTTAGAACCAATGAGAAATTTTTCTGTTGCTTTGGGAACAGCACGTGACGTTATCAAGAAGCGCGAAAAGGCTGCCGATCTCTTTGTTGAAAAAAAGAACAAATGCATTCAGTATGACAAATCTAAAGAAAAACAACGTGATTTAGGCAAAGCAAAAAGGGTAACCATGTCTTTATTAAAAACTAAATTTTATGTATTATTCAAAAATGCAACAAATTTCTCACGAAAGGTTGTAAATATCTTAAACTAATTTTGCTTTGATGCAATTGTAAATATAGATAGATCTTTATTATGTTCAAACTCATCAACAAATATGATTGAAATTTATAAATAGAAGTAGCATTTCTACATTATGGTACAATCGAGTCATTGAAGAATTGTGTTTATTTCTTGCAGTTATGTTTTTTAATAGTTTGCAACTAAGGATATACAGGATGAGAAGGCAGAATTTGAATCTTGGCATTCTGCTCCATCACTCGCTTCTTGATTTTTGTTGACGCATCAACGACAGATTCACCAATAATTTAACTTGCGTATCTATAATATATAGATATGTTTTATCTGGAATAACAATTATTTAATTATATCAATTCATTGGCCTCAATGCATTGCAATTTTTAGTGAAAGAATTGTTAAAAACTTCTTGCATAATTGCTAAACTGTTAATTCTAAGGCTAACTTTTTGCCAGCCTCTTTGCAGAATTGAAAACATGTATTGTAGTTTGATTTTTCTAAGGTATTATTATTGACGTTTTGATTGCAGTTGATTTTAGTAATTGGAATTTTATTGCGGCAATTATGTAATTCACTTGTCATTTTATTAAATAAACGTATTTGTGGAGAGCAGTTAGCGCTAACGTTCCATTGAATTACCGCAGACTTTGTAAAAAATTGTTTTTTTCGTATTTTCAATGCTGACGCATGAATTATTGCCTTGTAACACCCTAATTATTGTAACACCCTAGTAGTTTAGCATAATAGTAGACTGTAATGATTACTCTATGTAAAGTATCATTAGGAAATGGATGTTATTGTGTGATTGTATTTTTAATTATTTATATAGTTTATTCCTTAAGCCTCTAATTCGATGATAATCTCTCCGACAATGTACCACTCAATTATTTAGTACAGTCATTAATGTATTTAACTGAAGTGTGCCAAATTTCAATTTTTACTATTTTAAATTTAATTCAACAAACTACTTTGATTTAAAAATTTCTTTATAAGCAAAAATTTACTGCTTTAATCTTTGTTAAATAAGTTACTTATTCTTTATCCAAAATTTGAAGACAACTTGCAGAAAACCTGGTTGTAATATTTTGTAAATTTTTGCATGAACATTTGCCGATAAAGCATTATTAACTTTTATGAGGCCTCATTAACAGGCGTTGAGCAAGAGATAAATGTTTGTGTTTGAAAATTCTATTGTGCAGGGTGGCCCGCATATCTATACACGATTTAAAAACTTTTTATTTAGCAAATATATCCATAGAAAAACATCGACGTAACAATTTTGTAATAAGCAAATTTAATAGAACAACATAGAATCGGTTATATTGGAAAACAGCATATAATTTGGGTTATAATGCAACAACATAGAAGCAGTGTTACAATAGAGCTGCATAGAAAAACGTACCCATTCAAGACTTAAATACTCTCACGTGTTGACCTCCATTATCGCACACTTCCTTCAAACGTTTCAAATACTCCTTCATAACATTCTTCCGCATTTCCAATTTCACCTCTCCAAATGCTTGACTGATTCTGTCCTTTAACTCTTGTATGTTTTCTGGCTTGGTGGTATAAACTTTAGATTTTATGAATCCCCAAAGGAAAAAGTCCAGGAGGTTGGCATCCAAATTCTTCCCGAAATTTGCACTGGATAGCGGCAACACTCTGCGTATATTTGTACCAAAATGCAATTTTTGATCACTCATAAATTGACAATGCCATCTTAAGTTCAAAATCAATTACAGTTATCATAAGTTGGCACAAGTTATATACAGGGTGAGTCATAAGTAACGCAGGATTTTAATTGGGTAATATGCATGCACGCGGGAATATCAACTGCTGCATTTATTTTAATTTGATTGGTCCATGCTTCTCTTTGAAAGAAATGCGATAACTGCAATGATAATGATAAGTAATCAATTTGACGATGTTCATCCCACTCCCAAATCTCTTTTTAATGCATAAAAATTACTTGCCCATGCCAACGTGACGAAATCTGGTCTTAATAGTCAGCGATTAGTTTTGAAGCATAAACTGTTCGCTTTTTGAATTTGAAATCGTAAATAACATTGGACGTTTTTTCTTTGATACTTTGGAGAGACTACTAAATCAGTTATTCGAGGCTTATGCTGAACATTTGTGTCACCATTGGACAAAGATGTATCCGCTGTATAGAAAGACTGTGGGTATTCTATGCAAAGCCGTATAAGGCTACGGTTATACTATGTGATTGTGCACGCGTGATCTGTAATATTTGAAAGCATTGCACGTCAAAATACCAGAGATAATAAACTGTTTAATGCGATTGCCTGTTTGCTATTCATCAGTTTTGAATGGATTTAGTAAACTGTTGTTGCTTCTGTGTTTCTCTCACCAAACTGGGTCCACCAATGCTCTGGTTTAGTTCGGCGGTCAGCAACGTTTTTCAGCCTCAGGTCAATGTGATAAAATAGAATATACTAGCAACCCGTAGCTGTCATGACAGATTTTCTGAAACTTGATCATCTCCCTTAAATTGCTTATATAATTTTCATGACAAAAGAAACTTTTTAATTTGAAACGTGCTATTAAAAGAGCAAATGTATGTAACATTTTAATGTGAATATTGATATTTCATTTTTGCCGAACTACAAGCACCAGTAAGATAACCGTACTTGAAACTTATTTTTTTGCAAAATTTATTTAAAAATGATTGTTTGCAATAATTGTTTCCAAACATGAATAAAGTTATTTCGTATGATCTCGTAATTTTGGAAATAGGACTGTAAGTATACAGGTGTGCTTTTTGTAAAATACTACTTCCGGAGAAGTAGTGCGGAACTTCTACTTTAACATTGCAAGTTCAATCAGTTCCATCTGGACGTCTATCCTCATTGGATGGATACTCATTAAAAAGGGTTCCCGAAGTCGCAGTTGACCTTCAAATGAAAAAATAAAATCATAAATGGACCAGGTGTCCACGACCTTGTAATTTAAAATTCAAATCGTTCAAAAATCATGTTAAATCAAAAAGGCCAAGTCACCAGTGAAATCGTTGCTACCATCATGACTTGTATTCATATTTTTTGTTGCAAGAACTTGCAGCATGGCTCCGGGGCAAGCCTTCGACACAGAAATACATCAAGTCAGGATATTGTGAATTCTAATACACTAACAGTGACTGAAACTGGCGATGTTAAGAGCTAAATTTTAAAGAAATTATTACATATAAAAAGTGATATTTGTACACATTTTTTCCTGTAAATATTTGGTAATTTCAACTTATGTATAGTACTATTTAACAATACCTGTGCCTGTTTGTCAAACGGTGTGGGTTTCACTAAAATTTTAAGTGGTTGTACTTCTAACATTAATTTGTTTCTAACTCCAATGTGATCGCTATTATAATAATTATCTGAAAAAAACCACACTTTGTAAATCCTTAATACTATATTTTGAACAATAAATTTTAAAATTCATTTTTCCACTAGAAGGCCGTTGTTGCCAATGCACCTGCGCTCCATTTGTGTTAAATTTAAGAAATTAACCAGATCGCATTTCTCTTGTAACTTTCTAATTTTGATATCTGCAGTAATAAAATCCTCCTTCTAGACTACTGTTATTTTTTCTATAAAATGTTTTGGATGCGAAGCAATTTCATTGATTTGCTAATTTGTAATAGTCATCTTCAAATTGGTCTTACTTGTTTCGTGGTAAATATTTGCTTTCCTATTACTATTTTTATCGTTTTCTCTTGGCCGTGATATTTTTAATCTTGCCTATATGCTTCTCCTTAATAGTTACTTGTTTCTGCGGCGAACTCTCAACCTCAATATAGGTTCACAAAGCAAAAAACAGTCTCAAGACATGTGTAAAAAAGGCATCAAGTTGGGTCCCTATAAGTCAGTCAGCATATTTCTATTTCGAGTCCAGACTCAAACAAAGTGATTCATTTTAACTAAATCTACGTCGAGCAGGGCTGAGAGAAGTTAACTCGTTCACCCATTAACGTGTTAATGAAAATTACTATGTGAGTTGAAATAGTTTTTCACGGTCCGGGATAATTGGGTGGGGATGTGCTTATAGCATAGAACATTTGTTATCAGTAAACAGATTACGTTAATGTTATGTGTCTACATGCCCGAAATTGTTAGTAGCATTGAAATATCGAGTCTATTCTACTTACCCTAGATTAGTAATTCTAAAACTGAAAACTGAATCCATTCTTTGTAAAACGTGTGATAGTCACATGTACCAGGAGAAATCCACAAGTACTTATACGTAAGCAACTGCACCTGAACTCATAAGTTTTTCTTTGTAACTGGAATTACTGCCAGGGTTCTAATTAGGCTATATTGCACACCAATTTGTGTTATATTTTCAGTAAATTGCAATACAAAACTAATTTGACTCACACTTCTTCAAACTAGAAATTAAAGTTTTACAATTATTATATATTCAGGACCATATCAGCAGCCTATCATGCTTCAAAATCGGCCTATATCATAACATTAAACCCCGATAGGTGAACTAGGGATGGCATATATTTACAGATGTGAAACTGTGGGACATATCTTAACAAGCACATATATGTGCGTCAACGTCATCCCATTCCAAGTGTGGATAAATTTAGCAATATAATGATGACAAAACATTTCACATTCTTATTGCTTGGGATATCAAAATTTTGTCAAGAAAAAACTTCTTTGCAATTCAAAATGAAATTGATAAAATTCATAGTTTACTTTCATATATAGGTGTAGAGAGTTGCAGCACAAATTAGATCAACTTTTGCCAAAAGGTGTGTCTTCATGAATTACTTCATTTTGAAGAAGAAATTTTTCAAAATTTTGGCAAGTCGTAGAAATAGGAAGTTTTCGCTATGATGGAAGTTGACCATTAGTATTGCAATAAATTCGTACAGTAATTCGTATAGAAATATTTCATTATACCGGTTCCAATTTCTGCATGTTGTTTATCAGATACTAACTGTTGTTAAAACGCCATTTGTGTTTTAGGAAGATATGATTTAACAATGGCTTAGTGTAAAAGTGTAAATGAAACATAAGCGAATTAAGTTTGTTCTTGCAAATGTTCTAAAAAAACTATGGACATTTTTCGGAAAAGTAGGATTGGACCTAGGTTTTCTGCGACTAGCTTGAGCTGGTTTTTGCCAAGGCAATCTTGGTGGGAAGAGGATCCTCTGCCTCCTTCTGAATTCTCCACTGTTGAGCTCAATATCATATTAGGCGGAATTTGTTTTTGTATTGATTTAGAAACTGGTGCTTTAGTATTGAAGTTGCAAAGCACGACAAAAAATACGGATTTTCTTATTAGGTAAACGCTAAACGGCATGATTTATTAAAAATTAACATAATAAACGTTACAATTAACTGATTTTTGCAATGATATCCGACTGTCGATTGTACATAAATGAAAATATGTCTGTATGATTTTTTTCTACGCAATAGTTTTGTTTTGTTGAATTTTCAATTACATGAAAACTAACGTATATTAACCCGTTAACGGATTTAACGCGTTAAAGAAAAGTTTCACTTCCTCATAGCCCTAAGGTCGTTAACAGTATGTTTTAAATATCTTTTGAAAAGGATCTTACAATCTGTCAAAATATTTAAAAGCTACATTAATCAGTTAAAATGAATTTTGCTTTTATTGTTTAACCTCAAATATGTGATTTAACGTTATTGTAAACGCGGTTCAAAATGAAATAGAACTTTTATAGTCAATTACTCGCGTAGCTTAGTTGACTAGTATACCTCTTGCAAACATACGTGCGCTCCTAGAAAAAATGATTCCAAACTGTCCATATTTAGCTATTTTTCAGATCAAAATATGTATTTGAACATCCTAAATTTATATTTGCATCATAAAAAGCAATAGATAACAAATTGTATTCACTATTAACTTTTGCAATTATCAAGAACTCGTTTTAAATGCATGAGGCCACTAAAGTAACGTACACACCGGAACATGTAGCAGATATATGCTATAAATTATTTCTTCAAACTTTTGATAAGATGATCAAAACTTTTAAGAAATATTTTGTTCAAATCATCTCAATTAATTCCTTGAACTTTGGATCATGCCATTGCATTAAGTAATTGACAATTAGGTGTTTGGTTCTCAAATGACACGTGGTGATATCTTTGTTGCTTCCTGTTTGAGGACCCCTCCAGAAAACATTGAGTTTTATATTTAGTCGTGTGAAAACACTACTTTATAACACGTTTTAAGCAATACATTCTCAGCTTTCAATTCTTTTAATATGTCAAAATTTCTTAATTTTTATTTCTTAGCTTTTAATCAAAAGTTAAAACCCTTTAAATTTTACCGTCAGATTGGGATGTTTGATATTAGAATGAAAGTACTCAATTGCGAGTTTTGTTGAACGATTGCTAAGCTATTTGAAAACTTCCTATTGTATTTTTAAGAGTTTTGCTTCATTTTATATTTATGTTTTCAGGTTGATATTTAATGCCAATTTTGTAAATTTCGTTTTAAGTTTTGTATTCTACAACTAAACCATTCCATAATATATTATTGCGATCAACCGCTTTTATTGCTTCCTATTTCTATTAATGTTTTATTGCAAGGGATTTTTCTAAAACTAGACTTCGCATTCATACAGAGTTTGTACTAAGTCGATTTGAGGTGTAAAACTTTCTTCACAAGTAGTTCTTTGAAGTTTAATTGTTATAAAATGCAATCAATGCGTACTCTTTGACCGGTATTACGCATGCAGAGTTATGTAAGCGCAAACTTAGATGTGGTTTTGACTTCAGTGGTTAAACTTTTCATTTTCTTTTGAACACACGCCGCTGTTTACACTGCAATTAAACGAAGAGTTTCTTATAAATGAATTATTTACAAAAGTTAACTTTATCCATGCGTTTAAAATATTTTGGCTTTGCAAATATAATTTGCTTTTTCAATATTAATTTCTATTTAATTCTTTTAAGCGTAACGAACAATTGCTATAATATTTATAATTATTATGTTATTGACTTCCAGTGCACTGTATGCTTAATATAGCAGAGATAAGAATTTTGACTTAAAACATTGAAGAATTCTGTTTCTTTACGATTTTAATAACAAAAATATTTTCTCGTCGATGGTCTTCATGTTGAAGTTATCATTGTAAATGTTTTTTATAGGGTTTAGTTTCATACATTCAGCTGCCTATGGAAAATTCTTTAGTGTGAAAATTTTTTAAATCGCATTGAAGGTAAATTCAAATTGAAAATTTTTTACAATCGAATTTTTTGAACGTTTGACAGGTAGTCATTTCAAGAACCGCTTATGAATGTACTGTCATATGTAGCATTGCATGTTAAGCTTACTGCTAATTATTACTCAGTTGAAATCTTTTGTTGAATTTGTGTTAAAATTATTATGGCATATTTCTTTTTCGCTACATCGGCGTTGTAGTTATTTTAAATTTTATTAGTTATTGTATCGAATTTTCAATTACTTATGTTAAAAATTAACTTGACTAATGATACTGGCTTCTACAGTCAAATCTCACTACTATACCATCCGTAAAGACTGAGCGAAAGTGGCATAGTAGTGAGAGTGACATAGTAACGACAGTTTGTAACAGCAGGTTTATCTTCGGGACCGAGAAAAAGTGGCATAATAGCGAGAGTGGCATAGTAGCGGAGTGACATAGTAGCGAGATTTGACTGTATTTATATTTTTGAATCTACTGTGGTCGGCTTTTAATACTTGCGTTTGAAATTGCAAAAAATGTTCCATGAAATGAACACAATAACGAAAAAATATGTTGTGTACACTGGGAATATAATAATTCGGATTTATCAGGCGATGTGTAAACATAAATTCACCGAGCGAATTTATCAATGATGAGATATAAATATAATTTTTTGGAATGAATGAGCATAACTAGAAGTATAAGAAAAGTATAATTATTCTTTTCTCAGACATTTGTCTTGTTAACAACATTTTAGGAAAAGTGAAAGAAGGTCGCGGTCAAGTCATTTTTCACATTCGCCAGATATATATATATATATATATATATATATATAGGCG
>CABFPE010000414.1:139919-155564 GCA_900660155.1 Hofstenia miamia | reverse complement strand
TATATATATATATATATATATATATAGGCGCTTTGTGTATTTAGTTTTCGAAGGAGCTCAACAAAGCGCCTGTGAGGCGAAAATTCCCTCTACATTGTACGATTGCCAACAGTACTGTCAATAACAGTCCGTCATACATAAGTAAATGATTTTTTTATTTTGAATAATCTTATTTGAGCGTCATGCATGACGTTTAAAAGATGAGTGAATATCTTTATTGAACTGCATTGACACATAATTTAAGAGGAAATAGGTCATTTCTATTCTATAATTTACTATTTCTTGGGTTATTGGGCCAATTGTGATATATCAAACATATTGGTATGATTTCAATATCTTCAATGTTAAAATAGTTAATATTTTCCTGCAGTTTTTAAGCTTCGTTTTAGTTGCTGATGGATTCTGAAATCTCTGAATCAGATTTTTTAAAGAAGAATGAAATGATTGTTCGAGACCTCTCCCGGCTGCATCAAAGAAGAATTGAGCACGCTTCGCCATGTTTTGAAGCTTTTCTTTCGTCACAGGTTGTTACGCTAACCCTAAAATGTAATTTATATTACAATGACGTATTACTTGTTATTTTGATTAATTTGTTTGAAATTTGTTTACTAATCCTATAAACTTGAGTTAAATGTCCAATACTCTTCTTGAATGTTCCTTCAAAATATGGACAAATTATTTCTTTACCCTGTTTTATTACGAATGATAGTAACAAAAATTCAGTATTCATAACAGATGAGCATATTACATGTAGATTAATCACTTGTGCAAATGAAATACTATTTATTTCTTTAAAAATAATTGAGGTGGTGGGTTTGGTGGTGGTGGTGGTGGTGGTGGTGGTGGTAGTAGTAGTAGTAGTGGTGGTGGTGGTAGTAGTAGTAGTAGTAGTAGTAGTAGTAGTAGTAGTAGTAGTAGTAGTTGTTGTTGTTGTTGTTGTTCATATATCTCTGTTCATAAAGCAAATTATAATAATAGTAGTTTCGGTTTCGCGGTGAACAGTCGGTCATGAAATTCCTCTCGAAAATTTTTGACAAATATGAAAACTTTAATGAATTCTTTGAAGATAAATCTAATCTATCAAAAACAAAACTTGCAAATCTTTTCTACCAATTTGATAAAGATGATCTCTTGAAAATTTTTAAAGAATTGTTTAACAAATGTCATTTGGTAAAGGAAGAAAAAGTTATCCAAACGTCTCGACATGAATTCACAGTCGGAAAAAAGCATTATAATGTCAAAACAGTTTCTGAAAATGCTTCAAATCTTGTCATTGGCGATTCTAGAGTGCGATATTTACGGCCAAGATATCTATTAGGTGATGAAAAGATTACTAACGTGCATACCTACGCTGGAGCAACAACAAACGACATCCTAAGCTTAGCCACAGAGTACAAACAACAATTTGACAATGTAATTGTGAGTGTTGGCATCAAGGATATAATAAATGATAGTAATATATCAAAAATTAAATCTAACCTGGATGAAATTAAAGAAAAATGTAACGGGATCGCTAAAGTCGTGACGTTTACAGAGGTTGTCCCACCAAGACAATGTAACGTGGAACAACATAAAAAAATTAAAATGCTCAACCAACATATTAAGGAACGCCCAATTGATTGCGCAGACATATTTATCAAAAATAGTTTACTTATGCTAAAGATGGGATTCATTTCTCCAAGTATGTTTGCTCAGTTTGCTCTGGCTGATAAAAAGTCATTTAATGTCAGACGAGAAGGTAAAAACAAGCTGAAAATATAAAATCACATTATAGAAGAAACTAAAATAATGACAACAAAGACATTGGTAAGCTTATTCATTTATTGCATGAGGTGCTTCAGAAATTTTAAATTTGTCAATAGCAGGGGAGCTGGGTTATATAATGTATACTCTAGGTTAATTCTATTAAGTAATAATGTTCATAAAAATACTGGGCCTAAATTATATAAACAAAGTGAAATTTCTAAAAAATTAAATTTTTCTTTACGAAACCTGAAAATTGTTTATTTTAATGCACATGACTTTAGAAATTCTTATCCCAATTTCCTCATTCTCTGTAGACAATTGGCCGACAATACCATATTTTTGCATAGTTGAAACTTGGTTTAAAGAAAATGAAAATCTAAGCAGTTGGAATGCATTTCCCAGGACAACTTGACATATTTAGCAAAACAAGAACAAAAATTGGTGGCGGTCTACTAATTTTTGCTCCTAAGTATTTTGAGTTCAAAAGATCTTTTCAGTTAGAAATTCCACACGACATATTTGAAACTATGTGGCTTGAATCATTTTATGACGAGAACTTCTTCATTAATGTAACATACTCTCCACACAAAATGTATCTAACAGAATTTATGGATTACAAGTCTCTTGAACTCTCCAATTTAAGTTGTTTTGATACAATAATTATTTGCGGCGACTTTAACATCAATTACTGCGACAAAAAACAATCTTACCTGATAAAGACCTTCATGAATGAACATCAGCTGCTTATTTCCAATGACAAAGTTCCTACCCGTTGTACAAATTCGAGCAATACAATAATTGATTATATATTTACTAATTGTCTTAGCAGATACACCGGTTTTTGTTTCACCTGTGACTTTAGCGATCACAATGCATTGATATTAGTTGACAATGAAATGCACGTAGTGCGTCATAAGCGTGTGGAAATAGTTAAGCGTTCACTTAAACATTTTGATTCTGAGAAATTTCTAAGAGATATTTATTCAATAAATTGGAATTTAATATACAGAATCAATAATATTGATGAAGCCATTAAAACCTATCTTGCAACCATTGAAGCTGTTGTTGAGGTGCATGCTCCATTAAAAAAATTTTCAGTCTTTCCTAGGCAATTGAATAAGGAAAGTATGAGCAAAAATTTAGAGGTTGAAAAATCNCTTCATGAATGAACATCAGCTGCTTATTTCCAATGATAAAGTTCCTGTCCGTAGTACACATTCGAGCAATACAATAATTGATTATATATTTACTAATTGCCTTAGCAGATACACCTGTTTTTGTTTCACCTGTGACTAGCAATCACAATGCATTGATATTAGTTGACAATGAAATGCACGTAGTGCGTCATAAGCGTGTGGAAATAGTTAAGCGTTCACTTAAACATTTTGATTCTGAGAAATTTCTAAGAGATATTTATTCAATAAATTGGAATTTCATTTACAGAATCAATAATATTAATGAAGCCATTAAAACCTATCTTGCAACCATTGAAGCTGTTGTTGATGTGCAAACTCCATTAAAAGAATTTTCAGTTTTTCCTAGGCAATTGAATATGGAAAGTATGAGCAAAAATCTAGATGTTGAATAAATCCAGGCTTTTAAAATGCTTCGAACAATGGCAAAGCACGAAGTCTTTTAGTGATTATAACATTTACAAGGCATATAAATTGTCAGTCAAACGATTAGAAAAGCACGTTCATAAAAAGCATAGTCTCATTCAGTTTGACAAATTGGAAACAGAAAAAAGCAAATGGGAATTCGTCAATAGTATTTCGCAAAAAATTGCAGTAAACACACTGTGCCTACTGTAATAAAATCTGGTAACTGTATAGTAAAATCACAAGACCAAATAGCAAATACGTTGAATGAATACTTTATATACATTGGTAATTATAACGGCCCGACATTTCCGTACACTGATGATATTAAGCATTGTAATTCATCATTTTCTTTCAATTTCCTAAGTGAAAAAAAGTTTTGAAAAACATTGATCAAGTCAACAGTTATAATTCCAAAGGACCTTCAAACGTGCCAAATTTTATTCTAAAAATGGCGTTTAGAAATACAGTAACTCACATATTTATTGAATTTATGCATTCGTCATTCCCATTTTCCATCAGAATTTAAATATGCAGTTGTTACTCCGGTCTACAAAGGCAGTGACCCCAGCAATTCGTCTAATTATAAACCCATTTCAGTCACACATATTATTTCTAAAATCTTTGAGAAAAGCCTACAAAAGCAAATTACCACCTACTTTTATGAAAATAAATTAATTGTTCCTCACCAATTTGGATTTAGAAAGTCGAAATCAGCAATGGATGCTTTGCTCTATGCTGTAGAAAACTGGCGTGAATGTCTTAATAACTCAGATTATGTCGCAGTTGTTTTTGTTGATCTATCCAAGGCGTTCGACAGTATGCCACATGCAATCCTTATTAAAAAATTTCGAAAATACGGTCTTTGCTCAGATGCAATCATGTTAATTGAGAGCTTTCTTAATGAAAGACACCAGGCAGTCAAGCTTGAACTAGAAAAATCAAGTTATAGCAAAACCATAAGAGGTGTACCCCAAGGATCAATTCTCGGCCCAATACTTTTTAATGTATTTGTCAATGACTCTCTTTCTGCAAAATTATCCAGTATGCTGATGATACGTGTATTTATTATAGTAGCGCCAATAAGACCCAATGTACAAAAATAATAAACACCGATTTTGTTTCAATGAAAAAATGGTTTGATATCAACCAACTCCAACTTAATATCAAGGAAACACAGTTTATTATGCTACATACTTCTTTAAAAATGGACTATTCTAACAAATTTAAATTAAAACTAAATGGATTGGAACTTATGAATAAAAGCAAAGCTACGTATCTTGGGGTATCATTTAATGAAAATTTGGACTTTGCTGAGTTTCTTGGAAAAAAAATTCGAAGACTAGCAGTTTTTAACTCTACCATCATTATAATGAAGAATTGCATTCCCAAGTCTTTTCTCATCAATTATGCTCGTTCTCAACTCTATGGCACAGTGAATTATGGTTCGTATCTTGCCATTGGCACTCACGCATTAAAATGGAATAAATTAGATCGCATGTCCAACTGGGCTATTGAACAAATTGCAGAAATCCGTAGATTTTCTCATATAAGCCAATACTATAAAAAGTATAACATATTGAAACCATCTCGATATATTCTCTACATAAGCTATTTGTATTTTATCACTGTCATAATTGGCAAAAACAAAACGTTTAGCTCTTTTGTAAACAACAAGTTAAGATATAATACTCGAGAAAATAAATATATAAAAATTTGCCCAATACGAAATACTCATGCTTCTAAATCTTTTTTTCTAAAGGCTGCCGAAATTTTTAATAATATGCCGATTGAATTCAGAAACCCTCCCTTTTCTAAAACAGCGGCTAGAAGTTACTTTGCAGCAATTGAGGATACTCGAAAAGAGTATTCACATAATTTTTATGTACTATAGATGATCCACTGCTAAATTTACTGTGATTCTGTGACTAACTTAGTTTATAGCATTGCTAATTTAATAAAGCAAATTGAAATCTAGTAGTAAGCAAGGGAAAGTGTAACCTTGACACAGAATGCTTAAGAAATTTTAATGCCTTGAAAACTGACCGTGAGAAATGGAATTATGTTAATAATTTGACAAAAAGACGTGTGAAACAGGATAAAATTTCACAGATAAAGCTCGGTAGTAAAATTATTAAGACGGATTATGAAATTGCAACTGCATTCTACTTTAAGTATATTAAAAATTCGAAGTTAAAAAAACATTGAAGGTATTAATGATCGTAAATGAAAAGGACCAAGTACTGTGCCAAATTTTATTTACAAACTTGCCTTTAGTGAAACACTAACTTACATTTATTATAAACTATTGCATCAGACACTCTTACTTTCCAATGATATTAAAATATTCCGTAGTAACTCCCATATACAAAGATAAGGACCCTAGCGATTGCAAAAATTATCGTCCTATAACATTTAATCACATGCTCTCCAAGATTCTAGAAAAAAGTTTGAATATACAAATAAAGCTGTATGTGAAAGAACAAAAATCTTAAATAAATATCAATTTGGTTTTTGAGAAAAGATGTCAACATCTGACGCCTTACTATACGCAACAGAAAGGTGGAAATTTGCATTAAATGATAGCAAAAGTGTAGCAGTAACCTTCCTTGATTTAGCCAAAGCGTTTAACAGTATGCAGCATTTGTTAATAGAGAGAAAACTACTTAAATACGGCTTCAGTGAAGTTGCAATACTAATGATTTAAAGCTTTTTTGGTGGCAGATACCAAAGTGTAAAGATTGGAAATGTTTACTCTGATTATGAATTGATATCCCGCGGCATTCCACAAGGGTCAGTGCTTGGCCCAATCATATTTAACCTTTTTATCATTGATATAGTAGATTCAGTTAGAGATTGCCAAATAGGTCAGTATGTTGACGATATTTGTATGTTTGCCAGTAGTAAGTTTAAAAATGATGCTATAAAACAATTAAGCAATGAACTGACTAGTATAGAAGAATATAAATCTATAAACACTGGAACGGATCACGATCATAACATCCATTTAAAAGCTTATTGAAAAATATCAGGTCCAATAATTAAAGGTAATAGGAAATTGGCAATAAATTCAAATTCAAGAGTCTTCGTTTGTACCCGTGCACATTTGTGTTATCCATTTAGAACAACGACTCTGAAGAATTTCAAGACGTTTATTTTAAGTAATATTTGCTGACCAAACAATTGAACCATAGCAAAGACAAGACAAGATAATTGATTTTTATAGGGTAAGCTTAATGGAAGTAGTGGCATTTTATGGAATGTTTCGTTTTAATTTGAATTAAGATTGGTTTGCGGATTTTTCTTTATATGAACAGACCAAGACAAATTATTGGAAAGCCATATTCCAAGGTCTTTAACATTAGTGAAATATGATGCAAATTCAGCGCTAACTTCCGTGAGTGAAATTGCTAGCAGATTTGACTTGCTAGTGTTGCAAGACATAAGATTTGTAAATGCCCCTGTGCAGAGATTTTCGTAGTCATAAGATAAATTCGAAAGACATCTTGAAGTAAGTTTTAAATCGTCTGCAAACAAAAAAGCTAGTGAATAGCTACACACATCTGGCAGATCATTAATGAAGATTAAGAACGGCAAAATCCCAAGAATTGAACCTTGAGGCACGCCGCTAATGACCAGTACGGCACCAGACAAAGTATTATTAACCTTAACACGTTGTGATCGATTAACAAGGTATGAAGTTAAAATCTCCTACATTTTATCACTAACCAAATATTCTATTTTTTTTCAAAAGCAGGTGATGTGGCACCTTGTTGAAGGCCTTTTCAATATCAAGGTATAGTCAAAAAGATGAGACACCCTTATTAAAGTTTTTATAAATGCCATCTAAAAAGGAAATGAGCTAAGTTATTGTAGATCGCCTACAAGTAAATCCAAAGTGAGATGCTGATAGGGGAGATCGAATTACCGGATATAATAAATTGAAAATAAGTTCTTAAAAGCAACAAAAGTTTAGGCAAGAGGCTAGTCGGACGATAATTCGTAATGTCTGATTTGTCACCACTTTTAAACAAAGGTGTAATGTGTGAAGTCTTCCATGAATCAGGAAACCGTCCAGTATCAATAATAAATCGAAACAGCTGCAGAACGTGTGGTGCTAACGCGGCCGCATATTGGTTTAAAAAATTCCCAGGCAAATGGTCTGCGCCGCAGCCCATTTTAGAACAGTCATCCATTAAATTTAAAATATCATGATGGATGTCATTGATAACAGATGGTTCACACGAAATAAAATCTGTATCTAAAGAAAAAGCAAGCAAAATACTTATTAAATAAATGTGATATATCAAAATCATTGGATCCATTACAACTTTCATAATTCATCGAAAGAGGTAACTGATTTGGTGAAGAGCCTGAGCAAATTTAAGCATGAGTTGGTGTCGTTCATATTAGCTTAATTCTCCACAAAGCAGATCTTATTCATTTTGACTGAATTGAAGAGATCGTCAATTGAACGAAGTAGGGAGGAATATGAGACCTCAGAGTCAACAACCCAGTATACATTCTGGGCCGACAAAGCTGTATTATACAGATGAACCGAGTGTGATGAAAAGGAACTAGGAAGCTTCTTCCGAAGCTGGCATTTCTTCGGCACATCAGAGGAGATAATATCAAAGAGGCAGCGGTATCAGTAGTCAACATAGTCATCATTATACAGATTGTAAGGTCAACATTTGTAAAATTCAACAACAACTTGGCGCTGACCGTAATAATGCGCGATCCGAGAAACTAAATTATTTTGTTAGAAATACTCCAGTTGAATTCCTAAACTAATTATCGGGTGAATATGTATCTCACGCATTGATGAGACTATTTCGACGAGATATCACTTCCTAGATATAGAAAACAATGGGAAATTTATTATTTCTAACAAATAGTTACAGAAAGGTCGTGACATGTGAAATCTCACAAATTACCACAATATACACTCGATTGATTTTTTTCAAAATCTAAAATTAATGCACTATTTTAGCCAATGTTTTGCATTAAATTAAAAATAATATTCATTTTAAAATTCAACCAGTTTGATGAAATATCATAGCACAATGAAAATACAATAAATTTTCTTCTGATATGAAGACGTGGTGTTGCGTGACTTTGTTGAAAGAATCGATGAAAATTCTCTCTTCAATAGACATCAACAAAACTGAAGATGTTTCATCAAATATGAATAATTTTTTAAATACTCTTTCTGGAAAACAAGAATGTAGTTCCTGCTGCCCGTTGACGTTTCTTGTGAGAAGAGACTTCAATTTCTACTTGTAAAGTATTAGTCAAATAACTACCATTTATACAGGGTTGATGGTCCCTTATGTCTAAAAACCAAGGCTGATCCAGAAGTTTTTTTACAAATATGCGTGAAAAATTTCGTCAATGGTAGATACCTCTACCTTTAAGACATTTTGAAACGCAGGCTAGTGTAATTATGGAATTCTAGTTTCATTTAAACCTACTTGAAGTGTTAATAAATTTTTTTCGTATACAATTACCTTAACTGCTATTTTTACTAATTTTTCTATTTTATAACGTGTTTAGTGTAAAGCATTTGATGCATTAGCTACGGGTTATCGAAATTCTTTGGAAAAGACCGAACTGCACATAACTTCAGTCACCGATGAGACATATAGTCAGTATCTCAAGTCTAAATTCGACCAACTCAATTCGTTATCCATTGTATTTAATGATACAGATGGGGATGGGAAATTGTAGCGTTCCAATAGTTAGGTAGTGTCATCAGAGTAGATATATTTTGTATATTTGTTAATTTAATTTAAATTTTTTGTAAATAATTTTGCTGTCGTTAAAATTATTTGTATTAATAGTTCATTGTATTTTATCAGTAATGTATACATATTGGGATACATATTTTCTATCATTAAATACCCACAGGGGTGGTAACAGCGTCTGCTGTTAACAGCAACTGCTTTTAATTGTAACAGCATAATGTGTGCTGTTAAAAGCAAATCAAATTGGCTTCAGCCAGCAAATCACTTTTATACTATGTTTTGCTGTTTTTAGGCTTATTATAACTGCACTGGAGTTAATTTAAGTTTATGCATTATAGTATACAACGCTCGTTATTTGATATTATTTTCAAATATGTTGTATTGCAATTCTTATTAAACGGAGTTGTTCTTTTTCTGATGAAGTACATTTTGTATCCATTTGGGATTTGTTACCCATCATGCAAATTGGTGAAGAACTTATTTTCCTTTTGCAATCATTAGCAACTGACTTCTCTTGTTTAGTCCTTTTGTAATTTTTAGTTTTAAATTGTATCTTCACTTTGAGAATAATATAATCTTAGCTATTAATTTTTTATAGTAATTGAGTGCATGTGCAGAAGTTAGACTCTTGCTAATCAACAAATTTATCTATGAATCGGAATCCGAATTTTGAGAGGCTATTTTTGCCAAATCGTACTGTTTTGAGTCAATTAAGAACAAATGAAATTCAAAATTGTTTATTCATTATTTGAATTTTCGCCTAAATTAGGAATTCAGAAATTTGTCAAAAACAACAACAAATCTGAAATTACATTGTACATATTTTAATGGGTAAACAACGAAATGCATGCAATCAGGATTCAAAAAATTCAAATCTGAGGTATTTTTCGAATACAAATCCAAATCCTAAAATTGCAGTATCCTCGGATAGGCTTGGGGTCATACAGATATTATTAATCAAATGCGAAGAATAAATTATATAAAAGAAAATGTAAGATTTGTTTATACAACGCGAAAGCTTAGAAAACCTTGAATTAAAATCAATGACAAACATCTGATAAGTCCAATGTTATCTATACAATAAATTGTACCTGTGGTGAGGACTATATTGGATATAGTAGCAGACAACTAGGCAGAAGAATAAAAGAACACGAAACTAAGTCAACAATATCAGAACATCTAAGAAAATGTGGATTAAATTATGACATCTAAATTTTAAGATCAACCATCCCCAAAACTTAAAACCCTTATATACATAAGATCAATGCAACCAAGCCTTAACAACAAAGATGATTACATATATCAGCACAAATTACCTCTAATCATTAAATATTGAATTTCGTAAGGAATTCAACAAATTCATCAAAAATTGATGTGCGCGCGGAAAGTTGAATATGGAAGCTAATACAAGAAATCACAAGTTATAAGCGATCAAAATCAAATTCAATTGATGTGATAAAAGATCAGAAAGAAAAAAATCCTACCGACAATTTAGAAATATCAAATGAATTAAATAAGACTTTTGTTAACAGGAAAATACAATGGCCCTCGTTGAATACGAAAACGTTTCGCACAAAATTTTTACACCCGAATTTTCTTTCCCCTTCTCAACTTATGAAATTATTAAATCAATCAATAAATTTAAAAGCAGCAAATCAAGCTTTCTTTCAATCATTTCCTCATCAGCATTTAAAATTACTGCCGGCATCATTGCAAATCAATTAAATTATATTTTTAATGAATGTAAAAGTAATTAATTACTCTTAAAAGCCTTTGATTCAATTAATCATATCATAGTAATTGAAAAACTATCACTTACGATTTACTCATAATAGTAAGCAATTAATAACTAGTTACCTATACAAAGATTCCAGAGAGTTAAATTAAATATTTTTCGAAATGGCTACAAGTTTATAATGAGGTGCCTCAAGGTAGGATTCTTGGTCCTCTTCTTTTTAATATTTATGTAAATGACATGCATTCTATAACTAATTGCAATTTTATCCAATATGCCGATGACAACTGCATTTTCAGAGATAATTCATCAATACTCCTAATTGTAAAATCCATAGAATTAAATTATAACAAATTGTCAAAATATTTTTATATGCACGAGTTGAATATTAATGAAGCTAAGATAGAGTTTTTTATTTTACAGCCTAATGAAAGCAATTACGATGTTTCTACAGTGACTTTAAATGTAAATAATAATAATGTTCTTATTGTAGACACTTTCATGTATCTAGGAGAAACCATTGACTCAAAGTTAGTTTAACTCTCGCATCAATTTAATAGTTAGAAAGTTAACTATAAGTATAAAAAGTTCGACACTTATAGTTAGGCAGTTACCACCATGTGCGATAATTTAATTCTTCCATGCTTTCATTATTAGTCACCTTAACTACGTAAGCATTTTATTCACTGAACTAAGCGAAGTACTTTATACAAAAACTTGATATTTGATTAAAATTGGCATTAAATATCTCAACGAAAAAACCATCGAAAACTCGACATTTTGAATATCATCCTGACAGTCTTTAAGCGAATCAGAAACTTACCACTTTATAATACAAATAAAATACCTGTATTTGCTCGCAAACATCATTCAAGATCAAAACTTTTTACATGTGTTATGTATAAGAAAAACGATTTTATAAATAACATTGGACTTATCGGATATCTTTGTCATTGATTTTAATAACTAAGCTTTCGAGTTGTATAAAGACATCATATTTTCTTTTTATATAATTCATTCTTCGTACTTGATTTATCATATCTATTGTGTGCTTACCTCTATATTGAATTTTAAAAGTGTGTTCTATTTAGAAATTTGTTGCCCTGAAAAGAAATTTTTATTCTGTAAAAATTAAATGTGCTTAAAAAAGTTTCTAAGCCATGGTTTGATGCAAAATGCTTTGAATAAATTGAACAAATGAATTCTTAATTTAAGGAATACAATTCTCTCAAACCGCAAGCAATTATAATGCCTATAAACATGCAATATTTACACATGAAAAAACAATGATAAATATTCCCGTTTTAAATATCAAAATATTTTTTCTTAAAAATGTGAATAGACTTTATACATAGTTTACTAAATAACATAAAAGTAATGATGAAAAAATTGAAAAAATGAATTATAAAAGAAAGATAAAGATAATTACTAATAATAAGGACATGATCAACATATATATAATAATTTTTTTTGCAACTGAGCCAATCATAATGGTATAAATACTCTATTTTACACTAATGACTAAGTTTGAAATTATCAAATCAATTCAATCTCTAAAGAACAAATCTTGCGGTCCCACTATGATTGACACTTAAAATATTACCTAAAAATTGCTCCAGATTGAATAGCTGACCCATTTTCGTACTTCATAAACGCGTGTATTCGACATTCGACTTTTCGTGAATTGATAAATATTAGTCCATTAATTAAGCAAAGATGACCCAAAAGATTGTTTGAACTATAGACCGAAGTCAATTACATTGCCAATTATTAAGGTTTTTTGAACGACTTCTTCTTAATCTAATTAGTGAACATTTATGCAAACATAATATGTACTCTCAATATCAATATGGTTTTCGTAAGTATATTTCTACAAATGATGGCTTGCTTACAGCTACCGAAAATGGGAGAAATAGCATACATATTGATGAGTGTTCAGCAGTTGCATGCTTAGATTAATCAAAAGCTTTTGACTCTACGACCACAACATTTTAATTAAAAAAATAAAAATTCAGACAACATCTGCAGAAGTAATAATAAGCTATCTCCATAATCGTAAGCAAAGACTGGATTTTTATTAAAAATGCGGTTCCATAAGGATCAGTTTTGATACACTTACCATTCAATATGCATGTAAAAGATTTGAACAATCAGACGACATTTAATGTCATACATGTCTCGTTAAATTGCTATAGATTGCACTTTTCTTGCAGAATATTTTGCTTCATTAAAACTAAGAATAAACTCATTTAAACACAATTTTGTTTAATTAGACCTAAATCTAACGCTTATTCCACAAATGCTTTTCAGTTTAGATTGAAATTTAATGACGCATACATAGAACAAGTTAATTCCTTTAAATATTTAAGTATAATTACTTATCATTGTCAACTTAATTTTACAAAACAAATAAGTAATGTTATTAGGAAATTGCAACATATCACAACAGATTCCAACCACAGAAAAAATTAAATTAATTCACATATTAATACTAAGTCACTTTAATTATGGAAACACATTGTACTTGTATTTTTAATTAATGATGTTTTTTCAAAATCTTAAATCCTTTCCAAGACGTACAACCGATTTTAGGGATATGTTGCTTACAGAGGTAGTCATTGATTTGACTTAAATTTTCTGCGACTTTTGATTCGTCTTATTTCAATTGGTAAATTATTGCATATATCAATTGTTGAGTTTAAAATATCCCAAAATTTTATTAATGAAAAGTATCTTATGAAATATGAAGCATCGTCATGATTAGAATATGAACTTTTGTTACTCATAGTTGAGTAATTATTATTATGAATGTTTCCTGCTCATTTAATTTGTGAGTCGATTTTATTTATTAATGAGTGGTTAATGTCATTAAATAAAACATTACAGTAACTATAATGACTTAATACTAGAGAGTTTACCAAGATTGACTTCATTTTCGAATTTACAAAATTTCCTACACGTGAAATAGTTTTAATTCCCCTTGCCATTTGCGTAATGCTATGTGTACGTGAGTTGACTAGTTCAATATATTATCGATTTTTACTCCAAAATATATGAAGGATTCGATTTAAGTATTTTTTGACACCGAAAAATTTAAAATGTGTGATTGATAATCTTTGTGAAAGGAAGACATAACACAAAATTCTGTTTTAGAGGGATTTACAGTTAAATGGTGCATATTAAAATATTTAGTAGTTGAGATAGATCGGTTTCTGATATACCAATTGATGTTTCTAGTTCATTATAATCTGTGTATATACACGTGTCGTCAGCATACTGCACTATTCTACAATAATTGCTTAAATTGCCATTGAAATAATTTAAATACAACGAGAAAAACAGAGGCACTAAAATAGTACCCTGTGTACACCTTTGTAAGTTTTACCCCAGTTAGAAAATATACCATTTACCTTTACTCTTTAAAAACGATCACTTAAGTAACACCTTAAAAATTTATACTATTAGAGTCGAAACCAATGTGTTCTAACTTTGTAAAAAGAACATAATGATCAATTGAATCAAATGCCTTGGACATATTGATAGAAGCAATTTTCACCAAATTGTTACTATCGAGATAAGACAATAATGAAAAGTTCATTTCTCAACACATCAATAAATATATGGAATAATTTGCCCAAATCTATAAAACAAATTAATAAATTAATTGTATTTGAAAACGAAGATAAAAAATACTTCTGTATTTATATAAAGATAAAGCTTGAATACAAATGGCAAGGTTCTAAATGTGATGATTATTCGATAAACCGCATCTAATCAAGATTCGCCATAGCTCAAGCTTAGGGTGTCCCAAAAAACCCAACCTTCTCCGATTTTGCTATAAGTTGGCAAAAATTTGCATTTTGGTGAAAAAACATTTGTGCTGAAATATTTTTGAAATCCAATGTCGTTTGACGCCCTGGACTTGAGATTTAAGTTTTCAATATTGAGCCACAGCTGAAAATAAGCTGAAAATCACATATCTCAAAACTACTTTACATAGAAACCTGGTTGATGGCTTATTCGAAGCAGAAAATATGATTTCCTATCTCACTTTAATACATTTATGCAGGCTAAATGCTCAAATTTTCGAGATATTGCCATAAAACACTTTTTTTTACAAATATCGAAATTATCACAGTTACTAAGCAATGATGCCAGTCTTAAAACGGTTTTTTGGCATTGTTACTAAGGTACAAAATAATGCGTAACAAATAAATTGCAAAATACGTACATAAAAAATGGGTAGGCAAAATATTTTATGCCAATGCCTAACAAGACGTAAAATTCCGAACAGATATTTTGGGTAGTTTCAACAAAGTCTTTTGTACAAAAAATGTAAATCTACTACAAAAATACTACTAGTTTTAATTTTCTCAGAACAATAAATATCAAGTTATTTTGAAATGATATTGCCAGCACCAAGATTGTTGCGTCTAGTTGTCTTTGCTTAGAAGTTCTAATTTGGTTTCACAATAATGCACTGTACTGTACAGAGTGTCAACAAACACAACAACATATTCAATAGCTGACTGATAGCTGAGGTACCGTAAACCTTAATCTCAATTCAGTTTCTAGGTCCAGTACCTTAGTCACACTGAAAAGTTTAAAGAACAAGTTTGTTTGTGCTATCAGAGTGTCCAGTAGCTTCAGTATGCTTTCGTAGCTGCTGCTTAAAAGCATGGCTAACAGTAGCTAACAACTCTTGGTGGTCACTCAACTTTGGAGCCGATTCTGAAAAATGTATAGTCGTAACCAGTGACAACGCACGTTCAGCAGGATAGTTTATGCAAGGCAACTTCTTGACTAAATTTTGTGTTGA
>CABFPE010000414.1:90239-101680 GCA_900660155.1 Hofstenia miamia | reverse complement strand
GATGCCAAGATTGTAGCTGGAAGACCTATAACGTCTATGCAAATTCAACCCGACAACGGTGATGATGGTGTGGCAATGACACCTTCACAAAGAGGAAAACGACAAAGGTCTCTTGCAAGTGTGATTTCAAGCACAAGTCAAGCAATCACAGCAAGTACAAATGACTGTGGCATTTGTGGAGTTCACTATGCGGACACTGCTGGTAGTGGAGACTGGGTCAGATGCGTGGACTGCATGGCGTGGACATGTGGTCATTGTAATATGGACACTGATGATCCACATTTTTGTTGTTCAATGTGTGCTAACATTTGAACATCAAAAATTTTTGTAATGCCTATTTTACCTACATGCTTTGTAATATTTTCGTAGTGGCTCGATTTACCCTGTTTTGTCTACAATATAACATCCTTTAGTTATGGATAAAAAAAGTACCATTCTTTTCAACTAATTGTATTACAGCCTTTTTAACTTTTGAAACAACATTTATCCTGCGGTTCATGGAGTGGTTTGAATGCAATAGTTCTTAAAATATAAGGTACATCGTATAAAACATTTAAAAAGGTGACCCGAATTACCCGGTTTTACGGTACCCTTTCAAAATTCTGCGAAGAAATTTCTTTGTCCTGTTTGTTTCAATGGTGATGTTGTGGATGGGAAACGATTAATTAATTTCGCTTCGTCATTTATGATCCTTAATGCCAAGTTGATATAAAGGGATGTGACTTTAAAAATTGTGCCAACATTGTTCTACCTGCAAATATGTTCACATTGATTGAATACCTGCATGGACTATTTGTCGTGGATCAATACTGAGCATCATAAGAAATTTAAGCATTCGTGAATGACGTAAACAAATGGACATGATTAAAAAATTTTCTCCACTTAGTATCTAAAACTGCAGGCGCGAAACTTTTCAAATATACCCTTTCAAAATTTTTCATGTATGTTACATCGATAATAATACAAAAATTGAATTTTAATTGCGATTTTATATGGAATATTTCAATTTACCATTTAAAATTTCTGTATTTGACGTTAATTTCTGGAAACAAAAAAATAGGTTATCTTCTGATTGAGCACGTTCTAAATATTGAAAATACACCTGTTTATATTAAAATGAACTTATGCATTTGAACAGGCAAATATAGAAAATTCTTGCGACAAAAATTACTATGAAGTAACTGCAATTCTTGAGGCAATGTTGATAAGTCTAATGTTAGTGTTCACAATCACTAATCTGTAGTAAACACTGTTTCATTCGAAATATGTTATCATCTGAAATGTTCTAGATTTAAAAAAGAAGGAATCTCATATCTTATTAATTACAATGATAACGTGCTTTCTGTTTTTGCATTTACATTCTTCGAAATCTCTATTCAGAGCAGAATGTGGAAATTTCCAATGACATTATTGACAGTACTGACAATTGCAGCATACAAAATAGTATTGATCTCAATTTTTGCGTCGATTTCATTACTTCACCCTACTCCTATAAATGTCAACAGTTCAACTGTTACTGTGCTCAGAATAGCCTAGGACTTACGGCTAGGCTTAGGATTTTATTGAGTATTCAATAACTCAATTTTTTACTCAATTTTGGTCCTATTACTCAATAAAATAAGATAAACTAAGGGCTATCAATTTCTCTACTGTTTACTCAATTTTTCA
This sequence comes from Hofstenia miamia, assembly GCA_900660155.1. Lineage (NCBI taxonomy): Eukaryota > Metazoa > Xenacoelomorpha > Acoela > Hofsteniidae > Hofstenia > Hofstenia miamia. Next base: position 100,012 of record CABFPE010000414.1, on the reverse strand, counting down.
CTCAATTTCAGGCAGCGATGGTGCAATGCAAATAAAGCGAGCCGTGAAGTGGCTTTAATTATCCTCAATTTCATTTACAATTCACATTGCTGCATTCTCATTGGTTAATTTCAATCTCAATTCTACATGTATATTTACTTCGTTAATTTTTTCGTTGCTTCTCGCACGTTTTAACACAGTGTTAACACTTCAACATGCCCAAAGACAAGCAGTGCGGCTCANCTTCTCGTAGGAAGCGATACTTCAAGGATACCACTTCTCTCCCATTACCCCCCGAATTCGTGACTACACGGTGGTGCACGTGGCTTGAGGCAGCATATTACTATTGTACCAATTTCACCACAGTGGCGTCTTTTATTGAATCTTGCGATGAAGACGAATGCCATGCTGTCGTTGTCCTGAAAAAAATTGTTTCGAAGGACGTGGTTCAACAGCAATTGGCCTTCATCACTAGCGCATTTCGGGGAATATCAGAGGCAATCACTCAACTGGAGGGTCGCGGAAAAATCACACAAAGTATTCAAATATACGAAAATGTACTTAACAATTTCGCAGCCCCAGAACTTTCCAAGTACAAGGCCAAGTTTGAGAATGTGATATCCAAGAATCCAGATTTCAAGTTTATGGTGAATGTGGCAAAAGTCCTGCGGGGTGAGCATGTGCCAGAACTTCTTTTATTAGTATTGATATCAAGAGTTGAGACTCTTAAAATTGCGCCAGCTTTTTTTAAGAAGCTTTATTCACTAAACTTTTATTTCAACAAGCTCCGAAAACACATTTGTCATTGAGGCCTATGGACATGATTCTTTTTGTTCTACCTGCAAATATGTTCACATTGATGGCATACCTGCATATACTATTTGTCGTGGATCAATATTTAGCATCATAAGAAATTTAAGCATTCGTGAGTGACGTTAACAAATGCCATGATTAAAAAATGTTTTCCATCTTATATTGTAAGCGCGAAACTTTTTTTCAAATATACCCTTCCAAAATTTTTCATGTATGTTACATCGTTAATTATACAAAAAATGAATATTTACGACTTTGTATGGAATTGTTTAATCTACCAATTTAGCATTTCTATATACGCCGCTATTTTCTAGAAACTAAAGTGTCATGTATCTAAGGACATAAATTAGATATACCAAATTTATTAAATAATGTTATGTGAAGTGGCGATAAGATCGAAACCACTCCGTTATAATTATAACTATTAATTTTACAAAAAAAATTGAAAATGAATTTGTTTTTTTTCGAATTAAATTAACCGTATTAGCATCGTTTATTATTTTAGAGAACGAACTATGAGTAGACATCCTGGTTAAATGTGCAGATAAATCAAGAGGCTATAAAAGAATTGCGGAAAAAGTCGTTGAGGTAACCAACTAGCTTAACTAGTGTGGCAGCCTTTAAGAATAGATGATTACGATTTCAGACGAATATAATCAGAAGATATATTCATGGTAATGACTGATAAGCTTAAGTCAGTGAATTTTAGGGGGTCAATTGTTAGTTTACTGCCATCGCTAAAAAACGGTTGACATTTTGAAGATTACATATGGTTTTATTAATTCCACATATGTTAGTTAAGTAATACAATTTCATATTTACATTTATTGGCTCTTGTACTACAATATTTTCTTTGAAATTAACATTATCTTTGTAATATACTTGGATATTATAACATTTATTCAAAATTTTAATACTGAAATTCAGGAAAGTTTCTGTTTTTGATTGCCTCGACGCACAATCACTCAGAGAATTTTTCATTCGAGTGAACAAATTGTGCATACATTTATTAACTGCATTCTTTCCATGGAAAAGCAGACATTGAAAGTAATATTTAATTTGTGCTTTTTGTGCATGGATACTCTAACTAAATGCCAATTCAGACAGACAAAGCAATTCTCTGGTTATATTTGATGTGATTATTGCAATCAATATGCGCCATAGTTTGAAGAATGACATATCCTGATCAAAATGCGGAAATTTGCAGCAATCAGTCACATCACATTGATAATAGCATTTTTTGTAAAATTGAAAATCTTGATGTGAGTTTGGATTTTTCAATTACCTTCATGCACACTGAAGGCTTGGAGTGATGTGAAAGTCATTGTATGTTTGGACTGAAGGACATCTCATTTAGGATAAACCGGTGCTATATGCTTCATATTTCAAGCCCACTGAATGCTGTGATTCGCAACTACCATCATGTTTTAATCGTAAAGCAAGAACTTTAAAAGATTTTCATTACTTCAAGGCCACAAAATCCCGAACTATTTCATTCATTTCGAATATTAATGGATCTACATAGTCCAAATCGTCTACTTGCTGAAATTTACGATAGTTTACGGCAATGACTAATTATTTTTGCAGCAATAACTTGCACAAGCATCGTGGGTGAAAGTTCTTGAAAATTCTGAAAAAAACCTGCAATCTTCACAAATAACGATGCAACATCAACTGAAAAAAAACTTTTGATGGGCTTAGATTGCCCTGTAGGCATTTGGCACTCGACTTGTATTGACCTCACACTTTGAATTGAATATTGAAGACATTAATGTATTAAAACAATATTCTTTAGTCCACTAGAGCACAGTGAAGAGTCTCACATACTTAGCATTCATAGTGCTGGTCCAAAGTAGGGATGTTTTTTCATTTTCTCTGATTTAGCGATACAGCTGTATCTCTCTCTCTGAAGCTGCATTTTCTTTATAATGTTAAATTATTGTATATGATAGATTTCAACAATTAAAATGAAATATGATATATTAGTATATAATGGGAACGCCATAACACTCTAAAGAGTGTATTTAGCACGAACGTATCCCTTTTGCTGAGTGACAATTTCATAAGTCCAGACTGCTGCATTTGCTAAGAAAATTTTCATTTGGATTAAATTGAATCTGGATCTGGAATTAACAAAGAATTCATCTGCTCTATGAACAAAAGAACAAAGATTCACACAGTGTGAGTTGAGATCTTAAAATTTAAAAGATGAATTGGATGATGAATCAATAATAAATAACTAGTAATAGTCGCTTTTATCAAAACGTTGAATGGCAAACAATTCTTTATTGAAACAGTTCAAAAACCGAAGCATTTATCTATTGGAAATGTGAAGTAGAAAATTACAAAAAACGACTGAGAACTGATATCGTGTACCAGATTAAGAATAAAATTGCTATTTAATATCAATTGAAAAATTTATCTTTTTATAGAAAACCGCTTTCTGAACTATTTTATCAAATAAGTATAATTTCATTATAGTTTTGAATAATTGTTAAGAAAGAATCAAATTTATCAAATAATGCGCGAAAGATATTTCCAACATTTACAAATATAATCTAGGTCTTGAAGTTGGGATCATCACCATGAGCCATAATTGAACCAAGAATTAAGGATATTAAAACTAGAAATAAAATGACAGGCGAAATGAAAGAAAATTTGAGTTTAAATCCAGAGCTTTTATTATTAATATACTGAATAGTACATTGATTTGAACTAGGGCTAAAAATGAATGTAGGAATTTATATGAAAACTATTTTAGACAAGTCTTGCAAGCTTGGTACCTCATGAAGATGTTTATGTGGCAATTGGCAATTATGTGAGTCATACCCTAAAAATAAAAATAGAAATCCGGTTCACTTAACAGCATCTGCAGATAAATGGATTATTCCTTATCACAGGAAAGTTCTATATGCAAAGCGGTTGTTAATTTTCAATGGGGTTGTAGATGGAAACGACTAATTATTTTCGCTTCGTCATCTATGGTGCGTAATGCAAAATTGATATCAAGGGATGGGACTCTTAAAATTGTACAAGCTATTTTTAAGGCGCTAATTCCGACAACAAATTTGTCATTGTGACTATGAACATGATTCTCTTTGTTCTACCTGAAAATATGTTCACATTGATGGAATATCTGCATAGACTATTTGTCGCGCATCAATATTTAGCATCAAAAGAAATTTAAGCATTCGTGAATGACGTAAACAAATGGACATGATTAAAAAATTTTCTCCACTTAGTATCTAAAACTGCAGGCGCGAAACTTTTCAAATATACCCTTTCAAAATTTTTCATGTATGTTACATCGATAATAATACAAAAATTGAATTTTAATTGCGATTTTATATGGAATATTTCAATTTACCATTTAAAATTTCTGTATTTGACGTTAATTTCTGGAAACAAAAAAATAGGTTATCTTCTGATTGAGCACGTTCTAAATATTGAAAATACACCTGTTTATATTAAAATGAACTTATGCATTTGAACAGGCAAATATAGAAAATTCTTGCGACAAAAATTATTATGAAGCAACTGCAATTCTTGAGGTAATGTTGATAAGTCTAATGTTAGTGTTCACAATCACTAATCTGTAGTAAACACTGTTTGCAATATAGTGATGTAATAAATAAACAGCATTGCCCATGTTTTGGGCTAAGAACATGTGGCCTCCAAATTCACCTGATGCAAATCCATTGGACTTTTACTTTTGGGGCGTGATTGAGTTAATGTCCAACAAATGTCATCATGAGAATGTCAACTCACTTCGAGATGCAATCAATGAAGCCTGTGCCAATGTTGATCCACAGCATGTGATCTCGGCCTGTAGCAAGTTTCGGCCACGGCTTGAAGCCATAATTGAAGCTGGCGGTGGATACATCGAGTGATTATCTCTAACTTTTTTGCATTGTATGATTACTTTTTACTATGTAAATGATCTTAAATATATGCTTTCCTGCGTTATGTCCTCTTTTTGACTGATGAAGTTCACTCTCAATTTACCTGACGCACCCTGTATATAGTAGCGTCGGCATCCTCAGTTTTCCGTTCTCCATCGTTCTTATCTCGTTTCGCCATTGCCACACATACAATATTGCTGCTAGGCGTCCCGCGAATATAATCATGCTGCTGACGTCATGTGTTTTATTTTAGTTCTGCCATTCGCAGGTAGTTGTGTGTTATTTACATTCAGTTATTGTATGTTATAAATAGGGCAAACGTGCGCACAATCACTTAATAAAAGTTTTAGTTCTTTATAGCTAGGTCATAATTCTTACTAGCCTATTATCCTAGATGGTCATGAGCAGCTAAACTTGCTACGGATGTTGCGCAGTGGGTCATTTAGCAACAGGATGTTCTCGGCGGTCTGGTCACTGCACAAGCTCGTTCCTGTCCGGGGTTTCAGTTGATCCAGTGATGTTCGTTACATGCATTTGATGAATACTAGCTCTTCTTGCCACATGAACTCCTAGTCGGCAGCTGCCTTGGTTAAACTATAGACACTATTTAGTCCAGATCTCTAGTAATCTATGCATTGTTTCGCGGGCAGTGCTATTACTTATAACTAATCGTAACTGCTCTCTAAGCTCTGGTGAATGGAGGTCTTTTGCCTATTCGATAGTAGATACTACGCTCTCATCCTGTTATTACTATAATACTCGTGCTCGTTTAATTGTTCTAATAACTCTGATGATGCTGGAATATATATATATATATATATATATTTTGAGCATATGTGTTAAATAGGGAGCTGACTACCTTCCTTGCTAAATTTAGCAGATAAAGTCCATTTCGTTTTGACTTAGTGAAGTGTTTTCCTTAACTTAATCTAAGTTCAGGGGTAGTTGTGATTACATGCTTATTCATGTAAATTAATTATAAGTGTTTCAACGTTTTCGATACAAAATTTTTCCTCATTCTGTCAAAGAATGAATTAAGTTAGAAATTTACTGATCTAAAGCATTCGAATTAAAACGTAACGCAAACGTAAGTTATTTAAATGAACAAATTAATGCATTCCAACAAAATTAATATCAAACTATGACATTATTAAAATGAAAACAAACCAAACTATAAACAAATACAATGCTTACTTTATTCTCAATTCCATTAATCATCTTCAGTCATAAATCATGTGCATGGCCTCTGTACATGCTGCAAAAAATTGCATGAATAGAGCCATCATGATTATCCTTAACACAATTTGAGCTAAAGTTAAAAAATTTAAATTTAATCAGGAAAATACAGGAAGAACAGGAATACCATATGGTACATAAATATTCTTAATTTACAAATTCAAATGTATTCGTAGAGGCCTTTTTACAGTATAATAGTCAAAGATGGACGCGAGCACTGAATTTCAAATGCCACGCGGGTTGCGGTGAATGCGGACATTTCTATTTTGCTAGATTTGTAATGCTTAGATAATACAATATTAATTCTACTACGAAATCTATATAATATAATATAGTATCGAGCAAAGAAATGAGAATGAAAATACATGAATTATACGGAAACACTTAAATTTGTAATATATGAACTTAAAGGTAAGACAAAATGCTTTTAATACATTCACTAAAGATCAATTTGTTTTCTTCTGCTAAGGATAACTTGCGAAAGTCTTTGCGGAATTGACATGACCAAATTGGACCTTATTTCTGGTGCCACCACCTCTTGACTTTCCATTACATACTGCTTCAAATGTTTCAAATTTTTTGGAGATTTTTTCTCCACGAAGTCTTTGAGAACGCACCAGATATTTTCAATAAGTGATAGGACCTTATTGTCCTGCATCCAGTTTTTCGTAAAATTGGGCGTGTGAGCGCGTGCACCGTCTTGTTTAAAATCCAGTATTCCGGATATAGAACATCAGTGTAAGTGATGAACTCTTGTAACATTTGGCAATATTTTGGACCATTGATGTTTCCAGGGCCATCCACGACTTGGAGGTAGAAACCCCTCAATGAAGGTGCTTCCAAACCATCAGGTTTTCAGCAAATTTTGGAGCCGAAACTGTCGGTTTTTGCATTTTTCGAGAAGCAAACTCTTACCATATTTCGGTGGATTTGAAAAATGCTCTCGTCTGTAATCCAGATGTGAAAATCATAATCTTTCCAGTTATCGGCAAAAATCAGTTTTTTTATTCGTGGGTCTCGGTGATTCCCAAGGTTTTTCTTAGCGTTTTCTTTGATATGTTGCTTCTCTTCAGTGATCACCTTATTGTAATTTATGGCCATTTTCTGTCAGAAGCCTGTTTGCAATTTTCTTTGCAGATATGAAAGGATTTCAAAGGGCGATTAAAAAACTTTTCTGGCTAAGTTGCTCTGAAATTTTTTGTGGTCGCCACTTCCCGCCTTTCAATCTTAGTGTTCTCAATTTTGAATTTCCGATAGTAGGTAACTCTTGATATTTGTGAGGTGTTGAATAAGTATTGAATATTGTTGCATGTTGACATAGCAAGCTAACAAGGTCTACGTTTAGCGAAAGGTGTTGACGTTTATGTTGTTAAAATACCCGTCATGAATTGCAAGTCACAATTGAAAACATACAGTTCTGACCTAATGCTTAGAATGCATATTTAGTGCGCTGCAATTTTAGTCTAATAGACTTTGCTAAAAAAAACAGTAGTTTGGATGGGACAGAGAATGAAAGCAATACTATCAGAGTCTCATTTTTTTTGCCCGATACTATATATTTGACGTCATCACTCAAATAAACAAAATCAATAGAAAGTCAGTTCGGTGATTGAGATTTTTTGGGTTAATTACTTAAAATGATTTGAATTGTGTTGCGGCTGTGGGTGAATTTTTCTAACAGACATACGGATTCGGTGTGGTTGCCAATCCACTCACTGTAGTTGCGATGCAATGCGGTTATAAAAAATTACACCCGCGTCTATCTATGAAAATAATAAGCTTTTAGAAAAAATTGTCAAGTAACTCTAAATCGGAGCATTTGCTGAATCCATCTTAGGTCTTACATCAGAGCATAAAATTATATATTACCAGGATAAAATTAATTTAAATATGTTTTGCAAAGGCTTTTGGGCAGGTCTATTTGAGGCTAGTGCTGCACAATTACACTGCCAAATTCCAAAAGCCCAACTGCACAGTGCACCTTTTCACAGATTGACATTTTTGGGGCTTCATAAATTGATGACCAAAAAGCTCAATGCAGTTAGGCAAACCCAAATATTAGGAGAGCCGAAAACTGATATGACTTTTATTAGTTATAAATGGAATCAAGTCAAATGTGTTTTTGAACATTTAATCAGATATGCGATGACTATTTAGGCAACTCATTTTTAAGCTAATACAGAGGCAATAAGGAAGAATTATGGCTGGAGATGATTTACTCTATGGAGAATAGAATACATATTGTATTAGTTTATAGTTTCATTTTATTATTAAAGGCATAGTTTGATATATAATATAATTTAAATTGATTGTGTTATATGTTTAAATTTGAATGCAGTAATTTTTCATTTTAATGCATTAGTTTTTATATTGAATGGAAAAAGATGTAGTTTGAGTTAGCTATAAAATGAACCAATATAATAATACTAATTTTGAACAAGTGAATACATATAAAATTTATGTAATTTAATAATTGGTAAAACAGGCTATGAGAATGCAAACCCTAAAAAAAATTTTAGATCTTCCACTGAATCTGGCATAATTCTTATATTTGAATAGGAATTGTGTGTTAAATATTGACTATTAACATAATTTCAAGTATTTAGTTTCATTTAAAGAATACTATTAGACAATAGCCATGCAAATCTACTTAAGTTGAATGAATGCTACATAGTTTATAAACAATATGCTCTTCGAAAACTATTTAAGTTTAATAATTTCAGTGTGTAGATGTTATAATATAAAGCTTCCTTTAAATTTTTGGAAAACACTGTAATACCATTCCAATAATTGCTAGAAATTTACTATTAATAAGTGTGTCCAATAATTTTATAAAATTGATGGTGAAAATCAAAAACAAATATTAGCATTTACAGAAATATAGCTTTGACAACCAACCTGTGATCTGAGCATAGACCACATACATCTGCAAGAGCCCCCTTTTTAGTATTTTAGCACTACACCACTGAATGGTTTCAATGGCATAAATAATCTAATAATTCGATTTGACATATCTTGTGTTTTAGAGATTTTGAGGCAGGCCAGATATTCATTTGCTCTCTTTGAGAATCAAAACTGTAATGTCATGATTAAGTTTTTGTGTTCTTTATTAAAGAGGTTTCTGAATTAATAAAGGATGGTATTAATTTTATTTTAGCTTAAATAAAAATGTAGATCCTGGGTTGCTTCCATGTGATGCTTGTGAAATTTGTTCATCTGAAACATTATGCAACATGGTGGGTGTGGTGCTTGTGATAGATTTTAAGTTCAGAGAGTATTTCAACCATCAAGTTGTTTATGCAAATCTGAGAGCCATTGACAATTTGATTCCCATAACCTGTGCATGATGAATATAATCACTTTCGGCATTACACTATTATCAAGATTAATTATTGGTTTAGTCAAATTACCGCCAAAATAAATGCTTCATATTTTCGAAGGTGTTGTTAGAAGACTTATCAATTACACGTTTTTTTTTTATAAGAAAGTTTTTTTTTGGCCCAGTATTGAAACTTTCTTAGATATTTCATGTTTTCAGTACCAAAACTTTCTTGTAACTTTCTTAAAAAATTTTATTTTGGCATGAAGTATTTGTGCGCATGCGCAGTTAAAGGCATTGTTAAAATTGCACAACTACCAGTTTTCATGAAAAAACAAGAATCATAAGATTTAGTTAATACAAGATGAACAAACATAAAAAGAGCAAAAGTAACATTAACATGTAATCACAAAATAGAGTTATTTTCATAAACATATAATTTCAACTCCATCTATTTCTCTTGGGTCAATATAGTCATCAGAATCATCATCAAATGTCAAACGAAGCTTCCCCATTTTTATATT
>CABFPE010000414.1:61751-80883 GCA_900660155.1 Hofstenia miamia | reverse complement strand
TATATATATATATATATATATATATATATATTTATTTATTTATTGAATGCACTAAAAATATTGATGTTATAATTTTTCTTTTTGTTCATTAAATGTGATTTGATTTCCTTGCAATTAATGGATAATTAGTTTTTAGTAATATTTTAAAATTTCTTTCATAATTTGATGTCGATGAATTTCTGAGCAAAATGAATAACTTTAACTTAATGCCTTAGAATTCGTTTATCTGGATGGTGTTCTTTCCCCCCCCTCAGGTTGCAAAGGGTATTGAAAAGCTCAGATCTCTGAGTGTTAAACTAAGAACTGGAAAACAGAATATACTTACGCAAGTGGTCCTTCGTGTTTCCAGACCTTTACAGCACAGTCAATAATGCCTTTGTATTTATGCGCTTCTAGTCCCTTAATACAATAGTTAATAATGAAAAACTCACAAAATGTCTGAAGTGAGATAAATGTTAATAAAAATATCATTTGACGAATATATTGACAGCTATTGAAAAACAGTTACACTGATTTTATAGCAACCGAAGTACAGTAAATCTAAACAAATGCACTATATAATATGTATTGAATAATATTGCAAAAATGGATATGGTGGTTTTCATTTAGTTTCATTGCTACAAATTAAATTTCCTGAAATGCTAATATTTAGAGAACTTTTACTGCAAAGCAGTATTCCAAATGAAAGTGCATAAACGATCCACAACCAATCAAGAAAACCAAACTTTCTCCAGGATATTTTGATAAATTATCTCTTCAAGTGGTTGGTACATTTGCGAAATAATCCATTAATGTACAATAATGTTTACATTTCTAACAAAATAAAATATTGTAGTTTAGTGAGACGAGAATAAATAATGAACACGTGCATAGAAAAAATTTAAAATTGTATACATTTCATATTCTAAGAATAAAATGCAAAAAGCAATAAAATTTTATTTTACTTCAAACTATAAGTCATTAAAATTTATTAAATGAAATAATTTTATTCAAAGGTTGTTTGTACATAACTATATACTGTGAATGCTTTATTTCCCATAATAATTAATGATGGCTTTCATTTATTTGAAAATAATAAATGTGTAAACTGAAAACAATGAACTCATTTCGTTAAAAATGAATGCCATTTTGGTAATTTACTATAAAAATGAATAATTCGATCTGAGCAGCAAATTCACTGTAAGAGTATGTTGTCGGCTAAATAAAAGGATCCTTGACAATGACAACTTAAACATTTATTTCATAGATCGAACTTAGGGAATTTTGCTGAAGTTGGAAATATGACAGGTTGTGTCTCAGGAAGTCACAGTGACATATATTTCTATAAAACGTCAGAAAATGCTTCTAATAGAAGGAACATTATTCTATCAAGTTTTATATCACTTATAATACTTTCTTCCAGCAATAGCACAAATAAGCACTTAAAACGCGATAGTACAATGTAACAATTAGGTGCAAATAAAAATCAATTTTTGATCTGGTGATACGATTTGACATGCACATATTCAGAACATTAAAACAAAAACAAATTTTAAAAATTTTAAAAACATGTTTTGATATGACCTAAATAATGCAATTAATATAAATATGCTTTTAGAGTAAGGAAAATAAAAATATGATTTAAGCCCCTAGTGTGACCCCAGCTATTCAATTAGCACATGATATTAACATTAATAGCTTACATGTACAATACTCACAACATTGACTTGAAAATCAATTTATCGAAATGTAAGCCTGTTTCCATTCCATTCTTATTGAATAATTGAATTTTTCCCTTACATACTCGGCACTGTTTTCTTTTCTATTTCAATCATTTCTAGATCGATAATGCGTTCAATAAACACTAATACGTTTGAGAGTCCTTTTAACCAATGCCTAAAATACTCATTAAGAGCATTATAGATAAAAATGTGATTGAATTCCACTCAGAATTTCGAATTTTTCTGGCAGTGACACACCTACCAAAAAGATTTTATTCAATTTTTAAATAGACTTTTCATTAAAAACAAAAATGTTGTATACTAAGTAAAGACGGTTTTTAGTAGCTTAACGTATTCATTTATAAAAAAACACTAAACTGGACGTTTCTAAAAATATGATTGAAATCCTTGGTACAATCCAAGAACGACTGCATGCCAGTCATAGCAAATGAAAACAAGTAAATCGGTGTTTAGTTCATTAATAAGTGTCAGCGTAAGATAGTGTAGCAGTATTATTTATAATCAATATCGATATCTTAATTTTAGTAAAAGATGACGACATCAAACTTGCTAGCTTACATCTCAAACTTTTTGTTCATTAATGTGAGCTGTCAAAATTTATCTGAAAGCTGACCCAGGAATCGTGCAGCAAATCCCTGATTCGAAAGCATTTTCCGAATAGTAATGACACATTTATCAGTTATTGATTGAGATTTAAAATGGCAATAAATTAGATATAAACTTTTAATAAATAATAATAGTGGGAGATTGTTAAACGGTAAGATTAATTTTTTTGCTTAGTTAATCATATGCATTATTCAGAAATTCTAAAGGCTAGTCCTCTTATAGAGGATGGACGAATAAAAGCGCTATTTAGAGATCCTTCTAATCTTGATGACTTTATTAATGAACTAAAATTATCAGATGCATTAAAACTTGAACATGAAGATATTGTTTGTGGCATAAAGTCCAAATTCATTAAATACTTGAAAAATCAATGTGAAAATGTAAAATTGAATAATACTATTACTCCTACAATCAAAGAATTTCAACATTCGAAGATATTTAAGCCAAAAGTAGTCATTTCGAGTAATAATTTAAAAAATGATGATGCTACTTTAAATGAAAAAGAATGCAAAAAAATTCTTCAAAATGTTGAGAAGTCAATTAAAAATTTGGGAACGAAAGGGCCAAGTGTAGAACAATTGAAATTGAATGACAAAAATGATTATCTTACTTTGTAAAACTGATGAAAATGCAAATATTAGAGAAAGAGCACTTGGTAAATTGAGGAACATAAACATAAAAAAATCTATCAAACTTATGCCAAAAATCAAGATTACTAATATACCTTTATATGAAGACGTAACTTTAAGGAATTTAAATCTAAACTATTTGCTGATAATGAAAATATTCTCAAGGATTTTGAAATGGAACATTGTGAATTAATATACAGTAATGTTAACAATTATAGCAAATGCAAAGAAATAATAATGAAGGTTTCAGCAAGAATGAGATATGTACTAATTGGAAAAAAATTAAAGCTTGGTTTTGGAATTGTTCGTACTTTTGATCATTATTATGTAAGAAAATGTAGTAACTGTGATGAATTTGATCTTTCTACAAAGGCATGTTCAATTAAAACATCTAACTGTATGTACTGCATGGATAATCACAACTATAAGAATTGTCCAGTTAAAAATGTTAAGGAAATGCATAAATGCATCAACTGCAAAAATTCAAATATACCCCGCATTTAGCAAAAAATGTCCTATATATAAAAATCAAATGCAGTTAACGATTTTGAAGACCAATCATGAATTGTAATAAAATTGCATACGAAAATATCATACCCTGCAACAAAGTAAATGAAAAAATTGTAACTAAGGAGAATAAATTAGAATTAGTAAATACCAATTTCCAGAGTATTGTGAATAAAGTTGATAAATCTTACGATCTAATTCAGAATTCTTGCACAGTATAAGAAGTGAAAAAAATTATACAGTATTTAAGAAAGTTAAAAAATATGATTACACAACAAAATATCAATTATCTGACTAATTATAAAATAAGATTTGCAACTCAAGAATAAGTAAAAATATTTATTAAGTTATATTAAATTTATAAACGTAACCAAGAAACAAACATTTTTTTACTGTCATAACTAAGCTCATATGAATAAAGTTGCATTATTTATGTTCTTAATAAGTTTGTAAGCTTAATACATGTATATGTACCTGGGAACTTAAAATATATGTTGTTGTTGTTGTTTTTGTTAAACAATGGAAAATAAATAAATTGGAATAAATCACCGTTTACCAAAGAACAAGTGTTAACAATACCTTGCAATTAGTTTTAAAATCCAAATCTTAAAAATGGAAAAAGTTAGCAACCAAGAATTGAAATGATTACAGATTTGCATTTAAATCTCACTCAAACAGGATTATGAAATAAGACTGAGCAACTGATTAATTTGAATTAACAACGGTACTAAACATAACTTAACTCTATGTTTTGAAAAACTAAAATGCATGCATTGGATTCAATGCCACTTTTTGAGTTACCTTGGCTCTTCACAATCCTTTGTATTTCAAATATCAACAACAACCCGACAACACTGAAAAAAATATAGCCGATATTGCATTATCACTACAATCTCATTTGGTAACGAAAAGCGGGCTACTACGTCAACACATGGACTACATAAAGTTTATTTCAATTCCGCTAAAGAGAACTCAAAAGCTGTTACACTGATACTCCAATAATTGATAAAACTGATATACCAATATTGGAACAAATGATGAAACTAAGCTACATTTTTTCAAGAACGACTTATCGATTTTATTTCCATTTTTGTAGTAGAGAATGCTCTCTATCTCTATCAAATAAACTTTTTGTATTTGTTTATATTCTATCACTAGTTGAGAGACGATTAATTTATTAATTCTTCAGGTGATATTTGCGTTACAATTGCTATTTTTAGTAACATGACGCAATTAATAGCGCAATGTATTTATGACTATATAGTTGGGGTTTTCTCATTGGCTAATCAATATTTGATTTTAATAGTTGGGGTTTACTCATTGGCTAATCAATATTTGATTTTAATTATATTTTTAGTCATGCCACTTGATATAGAAACTAAACTGGAGCTCGTAAAATTGTATTACAAAAATGATGAAAATGCAACTGAAACAATGAGAGCGTACAAAAGGAGAAAAGCTATGAAAAGTTCTTCTACAATAGTGGGGTTGCTATTCTTGCTGACTGGCCTGAACAATCTCCAGACCTTAAAATTATCGAAAATATGTCGAAAGAGGTCAAATATTGAATTGGACAGCATACACTTCACACTGAAGACGAACTGTGGAGCGCAAAAACGAAAGAATTTTATGCAATTCCCAACAGCTTTATTCAGGGTGGGAATGTTTTAAAAATGTTTTAAAACATTGCCATAAAAAACTGTTTTAAAACACGCGAATAAAACATTGTTTTAAAACAATTTTCTTATTTCATTTTTATAAGTATGAAGAGTCAGGTTGACTTGGTGCATTTGTGGTTTCAGATTTAAATGGGTCGTAAAAGTAATGACATATGGACTTTTTACAAGAAGATCGTTAAGGACGGTAAGGCACGAGCGTTATGTAATCAGTGTATGACCGACATCGTGCCACTTGTTGAACGCATGAAAGATCATTATCAGAAATGCAAGCCACCCTCCGCTGCCAATGACGACGACAGCGAGTCCGCGCCAGGGCTATCTGCTCCAAAAATTGCGAAGCAAACAACGTTATCGTTTCCGTCTACAAAGCCATCACAGAAACATGAGACAAATCTGCAGATAACAAGGTTTGTACTTGTGTGCCTTAAATAAAGTTGAACGCATGAAGGATTATTATTATTATATTATATTATATATACATATATGCACAATTTTACAATTATATACAATTATATTACAAAATTTGCACATCAGAACAACCACTGTTTAGGATGCAGATTGCAACAAATTCGTCATTCCGGACCGTGGAAAATAAGCAGTTCAGAAATATGTTCACGATGCTAAAGCCAGGCACAACTCCGCCAGATCGAAAAGTGCGTGCGGACTCTTTGTTGGACGAAGTCTTCGAGTTGGAAACGTGCGGACTCTTTGTTGGACGAAGTCTTCGAGTTGGAATTCCAGAAGGTGAAGAACTCTGTGAAGGGGTTAGTAGGGACTATGGCTATAGACGGATGGTCCACTATAACAAACGACCCTGTTATTGGCGTATGTGTGTATATTGGTGGCAAATGCTATTTGACTAAGACCCTTGACACGTCAGCCGAAAGCCATACCACTGAGTATCTAACAGATGTTATCGTAGAACAGATCCGGGACATCGAAAATAATTGGGAAGTCAAAATTACAAGCGTCGTTACTGACAATGCATCGAACATGGCATCTATGCGAACTGCATTAAAAGCTAAACTGTCAGACATTAATGTTTACGGATGTCAGGCTCATATTGCCAATCTTCTTGCAAAAGATATTCTCAATGGTTCCGACATGAAACAAAATACAAGCAAAATTGTTTCGGTTTTGCGGTTCTTGCGCAACAAGTATTCGGCCTCAGCTGCGCTTTAGGATAAAAATATTCCAAGACCATGTCTTCCATGTGATATGCGCCGGAATTCTTACCTCGACAGTTTTGAATATTTCGTGTTACACTGGTCTACTATAGCGGAAATTGTGAATGAATCAAATCTGAAGCAAACCGATCCAGTTTACCGCTATATGAAAGAAATATCTCTGAAACGAGTTGCTTCTGTTGTTTTGGCTTTTCTAAAACCTGTGGGCGTCGCAATCGATAAATTTCAGCGGAACACATGTACCCTTGGTGAGAGTTTTGAGAATTGGAAGGACATTGCCACTGATGCTCCAAGTGAGTTTATGCAACCTCTCGAAAAACGAATGAAGATGGCCGTTACTCTGGTCATGCTTGCGTCAAATCTTCTTGATCATAGGTAATTGATAATTTATTTAATTACTCTCATTCCATGTATAACAGGTTGTTGTAAAAAGGCCCTGTGCCTAATCGCTGTCTTGTTACTTTTTCTTTAGATTCTGCGGGAATCGACTCTCCCCACTTGAGGTGAAGGAGGCATTGGCGTACAAATTCGATATAGACGTCAATTGCGTCGCCGATGTGACGAAATTTATGACACGCCATGAACCATTTTCAAACGAGCTCTTTGGAGAATCCTATATGGGTGTCCAGCCAGGCACTTGGTGGGCGTCGGGTAAAAAACTGGAATTCAATGGCAAACTGAAGTCGCAACTTCTATAACTGCTTGCGTCGCGTCGTCAAGAGGACTGAGAGACAATTTTCCACTTTGGGAATGAACTATGGAAAACTGCGTTCGAATTTGGGGGTGCAAAAAGCTGGTCGGATTGCTTTTCTGTA
This sequence comes from Hofstenia miamia, assembly GCA_900660155.1. Classification (NCBI taxonomy): domain Eukaryota; kingdom Metazoa; phylum Xenacoelomorpha; order Acoela; family Hofsteniidae; genus Hofstenia; species Hofstenia miamia. Next base: position 73,739 of record CABFPE010000414.1, on the reverse strand, counting down.
CCGGCAGCTAAATGATGAGCGACTTGATTATACAGTGTATCGTCACCATTTTGAATAATTTTTTTTGAAACATTTGAAATGTTTTTCATGTTGAATAATCCAGGTCACGATTAAATGAGAAGGAAAATAAAAAACGAAAAAAACAAATAAAACAGTGTATTTTTGAATAAAACATGTTTTTTGTTTTATTTCATAAAAAACGTTTTGAACCCCCACCCTAGCTTTATTGAACGACTTTTGCTTTAATCCCTGATTATCTTAAGGCTTAAGGCTGTTATTCGCTCAAAGTGACACTCTACAAAATATTAAACGAGAGAATTTTGTTGCTAAGTGCTTATATATTGTATCAATTATTAATTTATGTATCTTATTTTGAATTTACTTTTTTCGGATTTGCTTATTTGTTAAGTTTTTTTCAGGAAGCCGAATATATTTTTCCAATACATGTTTTCTAATTTTGATTAAAAATTAATAGTCAATTGTTCTTCTACATATTTTATGGTATTAGACATACAGATTTTCCTTTCTGATTCAAAGTAAACTTAGTTATAATCTTAGGCACACTCTATCCAATGAATGTTCATTATTTATTCAAAACAGCAAGCTGGTCGAATACATATTTCCAGTACAGTAGCTACAGCAGCTGAGTCATTACAAGTAATCGCAAAACAAAATCATTGGAACTGCCTATATTCTAATTGTACTGCAATTTTGAAATTCAAGATTAATCATTACAGGAAATATTTCTAGCTACGAAATATTTTTGTAGCGCGAAAGAGTATGAAAATTGATTTCGCGTGCTATCTTAATACATGGCAGCAAAATATTTTTAGCAATTGCTTTAAATTGGCCTGTATTTTTATGCCGTCACGAAATCAGACCGACTTAGAGAAATCGCTAAAATACTTTTTTCTATGAGTTCTCAAGAAAATGTATTTGCGAATAAAATGCAAATTGCCCCACAATCTAGCAAACATTTTTTTTAAATAAAGGCAACACTACAATGCGTACTGCTTCATGATGCAGAAAGATTTCATGACGGTATAAAATTGCAGAGCCAATTTAGAGCAATTGTAAAAAAATTTTTTTATGTCATGTATTAATATAGCCTCCAAAATCAATTTTCGCACGCCATCGCGCGACAGAAATATTTCGTGTAATGATTTCCCCAATTCATGTCTTAAAAAAAAATAATTAACTTTGAATCAAGGGTTCGAAATCATTGTAGTGCAATGCTAACAACAATAACAGAATTAAAAGAAATTTATTAATATAATTGATTATTAAGTGTGATAAAAATGCATGGGATTATAAAAACGGGAAAATCTAATTCATAAAATTCTTAAGTTGATTTTTCAAGAACGACTTATCGATTTTATTTCCATTGTTGTAGGGAATGTTCTCTATGAAATACACTTTTTTTATTTGTTTGTATTCTGCTACTCGTTGAGAGACGTAGTTTATTAATTCTTCAGCTGAGATTTGCGATGAGGTAACTACAAAAGCAACAGGGATCTCACCATGTTCATCATGAGGTTCCGCAATCACCCCTGTATTTTTCACATCAGGATGTGTTAGTATGACCTTCTCAAGTTCTAAGGAATTAACAGAAAAAGCTCGATACTTAATCACGTCCTTTATTCTACCTGAGATAAAAAGATTACCATCCTTAATGTAACCTAAGTCACCTGTTTTATACCAACCATCTTTTGTTAATGCAGCGTCAGTTTTAACTTTATCATTTAAATAACCAAGCATTAATCCTGAAGACTTCATCCAAACTTCTCCTTCGTAACACTCTTGCTGAGAGTCAACAGACATTATCTTCACATGTGTTTTAGAGCTTGATAATGGCAAACAATGCGTTACATTGTCTACGTAATTGGAAGAAAAGAAATTTATACCACTTTCACTTGTTCCATACAGTTCGACAAACATTAATTTGTTTGGTAGCTTTGCTTTCTGTTTGACAATTTTGATGGATTCTGTATTAAGTTTAGCCCCACCAGCGAGGATTAAGTTGATTTCTGAAAGATTGTATTCGCATAATCCGGCAAATTTGGAAAGTGAATTCATTATGGCAGGGGTTGTAAACAAGCAATCAATGTTATATTTTGTGAGAGCATCCAAATATGGCTTCTCATCAAATCCTTCCATCAAATACATATTTTGACCACTAAGCAATGCAACTAAAAAGAACAATATTCCTCCAGTATGAGCAAATGGCTGGCACTGGAAAAAAGTTCTTCGAATGTGAAAAAATTTAAACAATAACTGATAAATGTCACCATCCAATGCGAAATACGATCTATGGTTAATTTTAACAGCTTTAGGTGACCCAGTACTCCCTGATGTCAAAAACATAAGAGAAACATTCTTCAATTCTTCTGCAATCGGTAAAGGCGTTTCAATAGCATTGGAATAATGAACTTTTTTGATAGCTATTTCGAATGAATCTTTGTCAACAAGTTCGTAAACAAAAGCAACACTTAAAGAGTTGGACGAGAATTTATTCCCAAAAGCAGTCCATAGTTCTTTACTGACAAGAAGTGCTTTTGAAAACGTGTTGTTTACATTAGCCTCTAATTCAACAACAGGAGCTTTTGAGTTACTGCCAACAGGAATCCAATCATTGAAGGCAACGGCACAATAGCACACAAGAAGCTCTAAACTGTTTGCCCCAATGAAATGAACAACGCTATTCGCAGGCAGTTCTTCATTTTTCATAAGCGTTGACACTTGCTTTACTGACCGGAAGAAATCAGTAAAACTTAATTTAATGTTTAATACGGGATCTCCAAAGAATGCGTCAGGGCTTTTTTCAAGGTGGTGCTTAAGAAATTCGCCATATGTGCTAGAACTCAACTCGAATGAGGCAGACATCTTAGAAGGCAATCTAATCTAGTAAATAAATGTTTGAAAATTAATCAAACATTATTGAAATTCCGATAATTTTTTAATTTGCCCTCTCAAAGAGCTAAGAGTGTAATGGCATGATAAAAATATGTGACTTCACTTGATTAGAATACAAATAAGTTTGCCAAGACAATGAAAAGCGTTTACGAAACACTGTCACAGGCAGTTTTAAAAAACGCAAACACCACAATAGGTTTCTTCATTATAGTTCCATATCAAGCAGTCAATGGCGAACGTGGAATGGGTGCCCGCGTGCAGAAGTGAATTTGCATAATTATCCGCATGTGGACGTGAATGCGCGTTAGGTGAGTAAAACAGACTATATGGGTCATTTGTCACTAAAATAGGCCACAGTGTCCTTTACAATAGTGTTTCAACATAATTATTGCAGAAAGGATTACAACTAGTATATTTATTTCATTTAACATACTAAAAAATAACATTGAGGAAGGGTGGGAAGAATATGAGGTTAAATATGTATTACTGAGTTGTCATATAATATAATAATCATGGAGAAAGTATGTTCAACTCAAATTAAGATTCACTGACAAAGTCTCACTAAGACACTAGTATTGGTTTATCTATTACACCCGTCAGTTTTGCAAATAAAACTAATTAAATTTATCTTAGTTAGCATCTAGTTATCTTCATGACCAATGTTCTTGAGTAGGTGGGGATAGTGGTAGTGTTAAGCACATTGACTACGTTTAACTTTCGTTGTATTGCCTCGGGATTGTCGAATTCCTAGAGGTGCAGTTTGCCCCATTAGTGGTGAATTCAGAGTGGCCTATTGTTGCTCTCCACCACTGTAACTATTTCCGATTTCTTCAACTTCCACAATCTCTCTATTTCCTCTAGCAGCTGCCTCTACTTCTTTATCTTTCTTCTTGCTTTCTACATTACTGCAATGTACAATATATCCTAGCTTGTCATGCCTGAACTTACTGATTCTCACATCCTGCTCTTAGGCGGTTTACTTTTTCCACTTCTTTCTTCCATAGACCACTTTTAACGTTTTTGTTCTACATGCTTTTTCACACACTTGATCTTAATTGCTTGTTCATGTGCTGCCATTATCAAATCTTCTCAGCAAATGGCTTTATTAATCAAGTGGTGATATCTTCTCTATGCCAATTTTTTCGATTTCTCCAGTGTACCCGAATGCATTACCTTCTGCCTATATTTTGACAGTGTTTCTGCCTATACCATTCGCAGGTATGCCTTCTTTTGGTTCATCTACATACTCGTTCAATCCAAATGCATCTGCTTCTAGAGGTTCCTTAACATTAACAATAATTTTCCTTCTTTGTAGCCTTGACAACTATAATCTATCCACACATCCAATTAAGTTAAAAATCACTCTTATTTAACCTAACTGTTTCGGCCGAGTATCTCAACACTGGTATAGCCAACACATTTATTGCCTTTATGCAGTCTATAGTAACTTCCTTATATTTCTCTTGGATTCGTTCAAAAATCTCGTCTTCATCGCGTCATGATCTCTTCTATCTCGCTATATTACTCTTAAATATTTGTATCTTTCCTAGACCTTTTCAGTTTTGTTGTCAATGTTTTACTCAAACCCTCTTTCTGTACACTTACCTCGGATCATGGTCGCTGGTGCATCCTTACCTAACTCAAACTCCAACCCTACTTGCCTTCTCTAATGCCTCCACTTGCTTTTCTTTTTATAAGAGCGTACAGCAAGTCCTTTTAACATTTTTTTCATAATAAATAAGCCTTTTTTAAACATCTATGGATAAAATCGACAATTGCTGAGGAAGTAGTGATCGTGTCAGCTTCAAATTACTCATTTGTAAATTCTATTTTATATCTATACTAGAGTTTTTCAATTGTTGAAAGCAAAATCTAGTGCATATTTTCCAAAACCTACTTTTTTAGTATAACTAGACGGATTTACGATAAATTCGCTGTTTCTCAGCGAGGAGTAGTACGATCAGCTTAAAATCACTTCTGTTTGTTTCTACATATGAAATTAAGTGTAGAATGCATTCATATTTGTATAAAAATGTTAACATATTGTTGTAAAAGCTGGCATCGGTTCTCTATTGCGAAACGATGCAATTATTTTACTGTAATCAACTTCTGCGAAGTTTTTTTATTTCTACGCTACAATTTACATTTACAATGCATTTTTCCGAATTTTCAAGTATACATAACAATTGAAGTAAACATTATCAAATTAGATTTACTGCTCTATTCAACTTTTCTTAATTCTATTGAAAATGCTTTATCATGGAAAAGAAAACTACTTGAAGTATGTTTAATAAAAATAGGGATTTCTTCTATGGAGAGTACTGAACCCTCTCTAAAAACTCGCATATTAAAGAAAAGGAATTGTCAAACATTTTTTTACGCGATTTCACATTTTCGGGCATTAATAGAAAATTTACGATCTTAGACAAAGCGCTATATAAATAGGATATTCATAAACGCCATTAAATAGATTCTAATGCATTGTTCTAAGTGAAAATTGTCATGGTTATTGAGCCAACGATTATCTAAAATAATTTTCAGTATGTCAGGGGATATATGACCAAACATATTTGCCACTGCTAAATGGTTGGTTGCCAATACCTCTATAGGTAATAAACCCCTATCACCTATGCTACACAAAAATGACAGTCTTGTCGACAAGTGTGTAATACCTGTAACTTAATGTTTGAGAAGGAACAAAAGCATAAAGGTTGCATACAATCAGCTTTGAAAAAAGTAGAATATGCAGCTGATAAAGGACCTAGAACAAAAGCAGAACACGGAGAATATTTGTGGCTAGTTTTTCCCTTCACAAATGTAAATTTAGTAACAGTCTACATTTGGCTAGGGTAAGGTTAAGCAAGGTATTAGGTCACGGATAATAAAAAAACCTAGCAAGTTTGAGAAAAACACGCCGGAAATTTCAAACATTTCGAACGAAAATGGTTTAGTTATAATAGTCAATACTAAATATAATAGACTTTTGTATCAGTAAAAAAATACAAAAAATTTATGAAAATAAAGTACTATCAAATTATAGAAAAATAAACTATTTAGTGAACTTATAAACCACAATATCTAACCAATAAGGTTTTTAAGTTGATTTTTCAAGAACGCTTTATCGATTTTATTTCCATTGTTGTAGGGAATGCTCTCTATGAAATAAACTTTCTTTATTTGTTTGTATTCTGATACTCGTTTAGCGACATATCTTATTAATCCTTCTGCTGATAGTTGCGAAGAAACTACAAAAGCAACAGGGATTTCACCATGTTCATCATGAGGTTCAGCAATCACTCCTACATTTTTCACATCAGGATGTGTAAGTATCACCTTTTCAAGTTCTAAGGAATTAACAGAAAAAGCTCTGTACTTAATGACGTCCTTTATTCTACCTGAGATAAAAAGATTACCATCCTTAATGTAACCTAAATCGCCTGTTTTATACCAACCATCTTTTGTCAATACTGCGTCAGTTTTGACTTTGTCGTTTAAATAACCCAGCATTAATGCAGAAGACTTCAACCAGATTTCTCCTTCATAACACTCTTGCTGCGAATCAACAGACATTATTTTCGCATGTGTCTTAGAGCCTGACAATGGCAAACAGTGCGTTAAATTGTTCACGCCATTAGAAGAGAAGAAATTGAAGCCACTTTCACTTGTTCCATAAACTTGCACAAATATAGTATTACTTGATAATTGTGTCTTCTCCTTGACAGTGTTGACCGATTCTGTATTGAATGTAGCCCCACCAGTTGCAATTAGGTTGACTGCTGAAAGATTGTACTCGGTCAATCCAGCATACTTTGCAAGTGAATTAATCATGGCAGGCATTGCAATCAAGCAATTAACATGATATTTTGTGATAATATCCAAATATCGCTTTTCATCAAACTCTTCCATCAGATACATGTTTTGCCCACTAATTAAGGCTACTAAAAACATACATATACCTCCAGAATGAGCAAATGGCTGGCAATGGATTAATGTCCTTCGAATATTAAAAAAATCCGACAAAAAATCATATATACTAGCACCCAAACCAAAATATGATCTATGATTAATTTTAACAGCTTTGGGTGATCCAGTACTTCCTGATGTCAAAAACATAAGAGAAACATTCTTCAATTCTTCTTTAACCGCTGGAGGTGTTTCAATTGGATTGGAATAATGAACTTTCGTAATGGCAATTTCGAATGAATCTGTGTTAACAAGTTCATAAACAAAAACAACCTTTAGAGAGTTGGACGAGAATTCCTTTTCAAAAACCGTCCATAGTTCCTTACTGACAAGAAGTGCTTTTGAAAACGTGTTGTTTACATTAGCCTCTAATTCAACAACAGGAGCTTTTGAGTTACTGCCAACAGGAATCCAATCATTGAAGGCAACGGCACAATAACACACAAGAAGCTCTAAACTGTTTGCCCCAATGAAATGAACAACGTTATTCGCAGGCAGTTCTTCATTTTTCAGAAGCGTTGCAGCTTGCTTTACTGATCGGAGAAAATCAGAAAAACTTAATTTAATGTTTAATACGGGGTCTCCGATGAAGGCGTCAGGATTGTTTTCAAGGTGATGCTTAAGAAATTCGCCATATGAGCTAGAACTCAACTCGAAAGACCCAGACATTCTTCAAGATAGACTTATCAACTAAATAAATATTTGAAAAATAATCAAACATTTTGAAATTCCGATAATTTTTTAATGTGTCCTTTCGGAGAGATAAGAAATGTAATGGCCTGATAAAAATATGTGACTTGAGTGATTAGAATACAAACAAGCTTGCAAAGAAAATTATGAAAAACTTCTAATAAACATTCTTCACAGTTTTAAAAAACGCAAACACCACAAAAAATATTTGAATTTCTATCAAAAAAAGAAAAAAAATGATTGTCAAAGCAACATTGGGATTTTTCTACAATCTTATTAGAAGCTTCCAAAAATGACAAAAATAAATTACCCCGAAAACTAGTCTATGAATATTTTCATGATTAGAGAAGATCATTCTACGTCAAGCCCATAGCTTTCTCTGACATAATCGCATATTTTTTAAAAGTTCTCATATCTAGTGAATGGGAAGGTAATTTGTACGTGAATTTACATGTTTGAGAGTGTGGTTTGGGACGGAGTCAAACAAGAACGAGGATGCGTGTTGGGTATGAAAATCGGAATATGTGGCAAAAAACAAATAACATTGAAGATTAGTGACACTGGACATAAAGCATGAGAAGTAAATGTTAATATCACCTAAATTGTACGATGATGGATTCTAAGGCAATAATTAACTAAAATAATTAATCATCATGATTATGTCCATATATACATGTTAAATGGATTATTAAAGGCTTTCTATATTGGAAGATAGATATATCCTAATATTTTTGAGACATGGCCTATAGGTTGAGGTAGGGCCCGTGCCCGCCTCGTACCCATAAAAATAGGCCCATTGGTTTGTCCTAGCCCGGAACCGCAGCCCGTTGTGCCCATAGCTGAACTTTTTTTAACTGAAATCCCTAGACGCAACAAGAACATCTGCCAGTGTGCAATATCAAAGAATACTTAAACGCCAATAACACGTATTAATGTAGTTTACGTCAAAAACAAAACTTAGTTCTTTTGTTGACATCTTTAGAATTTTAACTTTGCAATTTCAAAGTCATACTAACTTCCGTTTAAAGAAAAAATTTTTCAACACGTTTTGCCAATTCATTAATGTTTCAAATTTCTCACTTGTCTTGCATTTAACTGTAACAAAGAGGCTTGCATCGCTGTCCCTTAGGGTTAACCGTGCTAAATATTACTCTGTAATATTAATGTTAGCAAACCCATGGTACTCACACAGTCTTCCTCTATTTTAAAACATCAATTTAAATTTCAGGTTATAGAAATAATTAACATAATTTAAGATTAAACAAATTACATAAATATAAAGTTATATACATATATGCTATAAAATGGAGTGCAATAATAAAATTGGTCCAAAATTAACCACTGAAGTTCTTAAGACGATTTCTCAGGAACATCTTATCGATTTTATTTCCATTGTTGTATGGAATTTTTTCTAAAAAATAAACTTTTCTTATTTGTTTGTATTCAGATACTCGCTTAGAAACATAGATCATTAATTCTCCAGCTGATATTTGCGATGAAGCGACTACAAAAGCAACAGGGATTTCACCATGTTCATCATTAGGCTCTGCAATAACCCCTGCAGATTTCACAGCAGGATGTGTCATTATTACACCTTCAAGTTCTAAGGAATTAACAGAAAAAGCTCGATACTTTATGACATCTTTTATTCTACCAGAGATAAAAAGATTATCATCCTTAATGTAACCCAAATCACCTGTTTTATACCAACCATCTTTGTCAATACTGCATCAGTTTTGACTTTATCATTTAAATATCCCAACATTAATCCAGAATACTTTACCCAAATTTCTCCTTCGCAACACTCTTGCTTGAGAGTCAACAGACATTATCTTTGCGTGTGTCTTGGAGCTTGATAAAGGTAGACCAGGTTTTATTTCGTTCAAATACCTTGAAGAAAAATAATTAAAACCACTTTCGCTTGATCCGTAATTTTCTACAAATATCAACTTGCTTGATAGTTTGCTTTCTCTTTAACAACTTCGATAGATTCTTTATTCAATGAAGCGCCGCCTGTGACAAATAAACTAACTTGTGAAAGATTGTATGCAGACAATTGCGCGAATTTAGAAATTGAATTAATCATGGCAGGAGTTGTTAACAAGCAATTAACGTGATGTTTTGTGATGGCATCCAGATATCGCTCTTCTTTAAAGCCTTCCATTATATACATTCTTTGTCCGCCGATTAAAGTTACTAAAAAGAACACCGTAGCGCCAATATGCGAAAATGGCTGACAATGGATGGATGTTCTTTGAATATTGAAGAGTTGTAACAAAAAATTATATAAGCAACCATCTGAATTGAAATACGTTCGGTGGTTAATTTTCACTGCCTTGGGAGTTCCAGTACTTCCTGATGTCAAAAACATAAAAGACACATTTTTTAATTCTTCTGTAATCGCTAGAGGTCTCTCAATAGCTTTGGAATAATGAACTGGAGTAATCGCGATATCAAACGAATCTTTGTTGACAAGTTCATATACAAATACTACCTTTAAAAAAACTCCCGATAATTCGCTTTCAAAAAGTGACCACAGCTCCTTACTGACAAGAAGTGCTTGAGAAAAAGTGTTGTTAACATTTGCCTCTAACTCAATTACAGGGGCCTTTGAATTAGTACCAACAGGAATCCAATCATTAAATGCAATGGCGCAATAACACACAAGAAGCTCTAAACTGTTTGCTCCAATGAAATTGACAACGCTATTCGCAGGCAATTCTTCATTTTTCATAAGTGTTGCAACTTGTTTGGCAGACCGCAAGAAATCGGTGAAATTTAAAATTTTACTTAATACGGGGTCACCAAAAAAAGCGTCGGGACTTTTTCTAAGACAGTGTTCAAGAAATTCACCATATGTGCTAGTGCTCACCCCAAAGGACGCAAACATTGTATATAATGAAACTATCGAGCAACTAAATGATTTTATAATTTGAATTACAGTAATTTATTGATTGATCAATATTAGAACTTTAAATGCTGCAGATAACGCAATAAAAATATGTAATCTAGACTAAACAGTTAGAGCTAAGTAGAATACAATAAATAAACGAGTCCAAGGTGCACAACTGCATGAATAGCAACCTTTAGTGGGGCAAATTTAATCAAATACAGCATTTCTTCAAGACTAATCCACAATATATTTTTATATAACCCTTTAATTTATGAATCACATACTATTATGAACTCTCTTGGGTGGTTTCATTTTGATTTTCCAATACGCTCACTTTCAAATGACCTTATTCATGTACGCAACATGAATTTGAGTAAATGCATTACAGATAGAGATGTCATAACTGACTATTTTGTGTAAATTTATTAAAGAGTTGTATACATTTGCTTAATAATAGGGGTTCTTGAATTACAGAAAATAGGAATCTAATCATTAATCTTAAACTACCTATTTCCCTTCAAAAGAACAAGGAGTATTGTTCCACATTTTCCAGCAATTTTTTCTAAGCCTAATATAATATGAAATTTAGAAATCATGAGTTACGAATGCATCTATTGCTGAATATGCTTGGATTCAATGTTGAAAATCCATACTAAAGTGTATTTGTGTGCTTGAGATACTTGAAGAAATTCATTATTTTTCAATGTAAAATTCCAATTTTTAAAAAGGTTTTAGCTTCTCTCCATTTCTTAATCTTCCGGTAATCAGGGGGTCGAAAGCCCATTTGAAGAAAAAATTAATCTTAGCTTTCTTTTTGCATTGATAGACCACCCAACCCTATTGAGGCGTGTCGTGTACATTCTCAGAGGTCGCGGTGGGGAGCTATTATAGATTTCATTCCACAGTATAGTGACAATATTGCTCTCAATATAGGGTACTGCAGAAGATGGACAGCCAGGATATTTAATTGGGAGTCCTATTGCTCAAACAGCTTGCACAAAAGCAGGAATATTTCGTATATTTTGGGGAAGTTACATACAGTGGCGAGCGGATTAATTGCCCCCTAATTTTAATGGTATTTATGGTAGATATTTTATTAAATAGCTTGGACGTCAGGCATAAACTATTTGACTGTGTGTTTATGTATCTCATCACTCCTTCGTCATTATAAACATCAGTGTACTTGTTGTAACCAACAACAGCCAACCATAATCGTATTGATTAGCAGTTTAAAATATTCTCATCTAGAACTGAATTTTTGACCGGATTCATATCTGTGAAGGCAACATGAATTCACAACACTATCTTCATGTGCTACATCAGCGTTTACGAATTCAAGCAAATGAATGGTTTGGTGAACAGGAATATTTTTTCCAACAAGACAATGCCTCNTACTATATGAATAAAAATCCTATAGAAAATGTGCATATCATCTCATATTACTTTATATTTACTATGGTGTTAGTTCAATGTAATTTACACAATCGGTAAAATAAGTGTTATAAATAATTGCCAAAACGAATTTTAAT
>CABFPE010000414.1:48625-61745 GCA_900660155.1 Hofstenia miamia | reverse complement strand
ATCAGTGTACTTGTTGTAACCAACAACAGCCAACCATAATCGTATTGATTAGCAGTTTAAAATATTCTCATCTAGAACTGAATTTTTGACCGGATTCATATCTGTGAAGGCAACATGAATTCACAACACTATCTTCATGTGCTACATCAGCGTTTACGAATTCAAGCAAATGAATGGTTTGGTGAACAGGAATATTTTTTCCAACAAGACAATGCCTCCTGCCATACTGCCAAAGTGGTGAATCAGTATATGACATCTGAAGGTATCCCATTGTTACTTTGGCCCTCAAGTTCACCAAACATGAATCCTATAGAAACAGTTTGGGGTGTTTTAAAGGAAAAAGCCTACGTCTGCATTTTCTTACAAGAAAGAAAGACCTGATTTGAAGAATTCTTGACATGTGTGCAGGGGACATGGAAGTTAAGGCTGTGCGATTCGGCTAATTTTAATTTCGATTCGATTCGATTCGATTTTTGCTGCATCGCACAGCCTTATCTTGACTTCGGTGATTTGGTGTGCTGAGGAATTGCGAATGTGCTATGTCCTACATAATATAAAAATATTCATTATAGTATTTATATTAACAGTAATTATATTAACAATTACATCAATGTAATTTTTTCAAAGGGGTCATGTTAAAACAAGCCTGTTAATTCCGATACCAGGTTGCTAAAAAATCGAAAAGGTTGGATTTGCCTATTTTTATTCAATTCGATTCGAGTTTTGCTTAAACGCACAGACTTAACAGAAGATCATGTCTTAATTGTGGAAACATGTGCAAAGTTATTGACAGCATACCAAAACGAATAGAAGCTCTGATTCAATCAAAGGGTGGACACATTTGATTCTAAAGATGATTGACTTAAGTATTTAATTGCATTTCTATATCATTTAAGAAAATTTTGTGTACAAATATATGTTTTATTAAAAATCGGGAGGGGGCAAATTAATCCGCTCGCCACTGTAGTCGGTATGCCTTCTGGGCCTGAATGTGATGTAAATGCTTAAACTTAAGATAATAGTATCAATATAAAGGCTGTATTTTTAATATTGACATAAAAAATACAATAAAATAAGTATTCAGCAATTTCATGTTCAGAAATTATCGGGAAAAGGGAGAGAGGCGAATTATATAGATTAATTAATATTACTATATGAATAAAAATCCTATAGAAAATGAAAATGTGCATATCATCTCATATTACTTTATATTTACTATGGTGTTAGTTCAATGTATTTTACACAATCGGTAAAATAAGTGTTATAAATAATTGCCAAAACGAATTTTAATCAGAAATATGCATAGTATTTTCGGACTATAAGACGCACAAAGTTTCAATATTTGATAGAAAATCGGCAATGTTGCTTATATTCCAGTGCGTCTTATGTATGAAAAGTGAGTGAGCTTGCTCGATATTTTTATTGCCCAACTGTTAAATTCCGACTTTGAATCCAAGGAATTTAATTGAATCGCAGAAGAGAAATGATGCGTGATATGAAAGTTATTGTTTCAATAAAGTCTATTCTAGCCAACTATATTGGTTCGCTTTAGTGCTTAAATGACAGAAAATGAACATATCGTCAATTTTTCTCAGTCATATTCAATAATAGGTCCAGAAAACATTTTGAAATTTGAAGCTTTTTACAAATTAACCTTTGAGGCTAAATTCGCTTAGTGGAAAATTTTTTAATTATACAATATTTTTGTTCAAGCGCGAACTGTGTCGATTTGTTTTAGTGTATAATTAACAAAATTTCCACCTCTTGGAATGCTAAGCCGTTCAAATGACAAAATATTTTTGCAAATAGACCAAGGCCTATTTTTGGGCCACATTAATTGCAAATCGGTTCGGCATGTTGCACAAATTGAAAATTTGAAGTTTCCGTTTCCACGCGACAAGAAAATGACTATATCACTTTAAAACTTTGTAAAAACCATTGTAAAGATGAACATAAATCAGACATGATGCAGCTGTCCAAAACTAACCACTGATGTTTTAAGGCGATTCCTCAGGAACACCTTATGAATTAAATTTCCATTATGTTATTTTTTTATAAAATAAACTTTTCTTATTTGTTTGTATTCAGATATTCGCTTACACAGATGACTCACTAATTCTTCAGCTCATGCTTACAATGAAGCGACTGCAAAACCAACAGGGATTTCACCTAGTTCATCATGAGGTTGTTGAAGTAAAAAATGGAATATATGATTAATGTACCTTTAAAAACTTGTAGAAATTCATCAATGTTTGTTTGCATAATAGTTTCAATCAAACAACAATCAGGGGTAAGTATAAACCAGATTAAAGATGTGGTTGAGGGCTGCGTGAGAGTAAATATCTTGCTGATGTAGGTTAGTTTTGAAATTCAAACAACTCAGAGTAAAAAAAGACTAAACGTGCAGTAGATATGAAAAATTGTACACGATCTACAAAAACATTAATTTTTGGTCACTATAATAGAACTAAGCTAGATATTTTTAAACTCCATCCAACATTAAGAATATTGTTGAGGGAGTTGGTACAATATGTAGGTGGTTTGATTTGCATCAGTGTGTTGGGTTGACCAATGTTAGAAGCAAGGCTACCTAAACAAGGTAGTGATTTTGGCCATTGGAATGTCAGCACGTGAAGCGATTTCGGCGATAAATATAGGAATGCTCCAATTTCAGTTAGAGAACTCAAAATGATAAATATATTTACAAATCCTATAAATGTTAATTGAAATCGATTTGTTCCACATTAAATAATAATAAATAGACGGAATTAAATTGGTCATTGATTTGGATTTAAAAAAGCTTGCATCACATACTCCGAAAGAATTTGAAGAGCATCAATAAAAATTAAATAAATTAAATATGAAACGATTAAAACTGTATGAAACAGATTTATTAATATAAATTTATAACATATATGCTATAATATTTAGTGCAATTATAAAAGCTATCCAAAATTAACCACTGATGTTTTTAAGGTGATTTCTCAGGAAAACCTTATCAATTTTATTCCCATTGTTGTAAGGAATCTTTTCTATAAAATAAACTTTTCTTATTTGTTTGTATTCAGATACTCGCTTAGAGACATAGATCATTAATTCTCCAGCTGATACTTGTGATGAAGCGACTACAAAAGCAACAGGGATTTCACCATGTTCATCATGAGGTTCCGCAATCACTCCCACATTTTTCACATCAGGATGTGTTAGCATCACCTTCTCAAGTTCTAAGGAATTAACAGAAAACGCTCGATACTTTATGACGTCTTTTATTCTACCAGAGATAAAAAGATTGCCATCCTTAATGTATCCCAAATCACCTGTTTTATACCAACCATCTTTTGTTAATGCAGCGTCAGTTTTGACTTTATCATTTAAATATCCCAACATTAATCCAGAATACTTTACCCAAATTTCTCCTTCGCCACACTCTTGATGAGAGTCAACAGACATTATCTTTGCGTGTGTCTTGGAGCTTGATAAAGGTAGACCAGGTTTAATATCGTTCAAATAATTTGAAGAAAAGTAATTAAAACCAGTTTCACTTGATCCGTAATTTTCTACAAATATCAATTTGTTTGATACGTTTGCTTTCTCTTGGACAGCGTCGATAGATTCTTTATTGAGAGTAGCCCCACCTGAGACAATTAAATTGATTTCTGAAAGATCGTAGTCGGACAATCCAGCATATTTGGAAATTGAAGTAATCATGGTAATGGTTGTAAATAAACAATTAACATGATATTTTGTGATAGCATCCAAATATCGCTTCTCATCAAAACCCTCCATCATATACAGGTTCTGTCCGCTAAATAATGCTATTAAAAAGAAAAATATTCCACCAGCATGCGAAAATGGCTGGCACTGGAGAATTGTTCTTCGAATGTTAAAAAATTCAAGTAATAAATAATAGCATCCACCATCCGTTGCGAAAATTGTTCTGTGATTAATTTTAACAGCCTTAGGTGATCCAGTGCTCCCTGATGTCAAAAACATAAATGACACACTTTTTAATTCATCTGTAATCGTTTGTGGGGTTTCAAATGGATTGGAATAATGAACTTTTTTGATAGCTATTTCGAATGGATCTTTGTGAAGGAGTTCATAAACAAAAACAACCTTTAAAGTGTTGGACGAGAATTCCTTCCCAAAAACCGTCCATAGTTCTTTACTGACAAGAAGTGCTTTTGAAAAAGTGTTGTTTACATTTACCTCTAGTTCAACAACAGGAGCTTTTGAGTTACTGCCAACAGGAATCCAATCATTAAGTGCGATGGCACAATAGCACACCATAAGCTCTAAACTATTTGTCCCAATGAAATGGACAACACTATTCGGAGGTAGTCCTTCATTTTTCATAAGCGTTGCAACATGCTTTACTGATTGGAAGAAGTCAGAAAAATTTAAGCTTTTATTCAATAAGGGATCTCCTAAGAATGCGCCAGGAGATTTTTCAAAATGGTGCTGAAGAAATTCACCAAATGTGCTAGAAGTTAATTCGAAGGATGCAGGCATTCTACAAGGTTATCTTATCTGGCAAATAAACACTTAGATTCCGATAAATGAAATTCGTCAATAGAAGAGCTCAGAAATTTAAATAGCGTGATGAAACTAAGTACATAGCAAAACAATAATGAGGAATAGGTATAAATTAGATTGGATGAAGCACATTATCATTACCTTTACAGACAACTCAATGTATCATAAAAGTTAAAACACAGTAGATATAAAAATTGGGATACTGCTAAGCATTTTGAAATTTAATTGAACATTAAGAATACTGTTGAGAAGGGTGATTTGCAGAAGTGATTGCAGAAATGATTGATATGTTTACAAAAAACGTAATTAAAATAAGGGCAGTGTTTCCTATAAGTTATAGAAAGTGTGTTCAATTAAAATGGACCGTTTGCTTGATTCAATTTCAATTAAATTACTGTTCTTAATTCAGTTTTTTGTAAGCTCAGCATTAGTTTTTTGAAATATCCGATTCTATTCATAACAGAATATAAAATAGAAAAATACAAGTCTTCTTGAAATTGAAGGCTTCCTTTGAAAGGCAAAATATTTTTAAAAGGCAGCTAGTTTCAACTCTCAGCTGATTCTACTTTTGTAGAAAATGGAAAAACAAAGGCTTCAATAATACAATTTGATTGTCAGAATAAAATTTCGACAGGTGGTACATTCTTTAAAATTGTTTCATTCAGTCAGAAGTTAAAGTATATGCTGCCAAGGTCGCTAAATTTATTGATGTGCTTGTAATAGACGTAAAAATCCTACTTCATCGAGAACAGCCGATTTAAAACCTTAAGACGTGGGCGAAAGACATCTTCAGTAAAGTCTTCTAATAAGAAAACCCGATAAATGGCGTAGTCACTTCAGAGTTTCTTTGTAACCTTTAGAAAAAATTAACAATTTTTGAGAAATTCAAGTTATTTCGCCGAGGTTAGATGCATGCAATAAAGATGTGTAAATTACACAACTTTTTAACGTTTGCACACTTTTAGAAAAAATGAGTTAGCTGAGTAGTGCAATAGCGCATAAATAGTTAATGCGTATCTCTACGCATTGTTGGCATGTATAAATCATAGGGTGTTTTGAAATGTTATTTTAAGGTTTTTTTTTCAAATCAGTATACAATTCAAAAGAAACCTTAGAAAAATGCTGGTAGGAATCGTCCATTTGGACTAAGTAACCGACTTTCTATGAAATAATTGGCAAAAACAGCTCTTTGTTTATGTGTATTAAATGAGATGTGAATGTTAGGTTTATCAAAATTCAATGTTTGCAACTTCAAATGGATTTCTCTAACTGCAAAAAAAGAGGTCTAAACGACTTTTTGTAAATAAAACACTTTTTTACCCATTGTAACTAATTCAGGAAAACTTACTAAAAGCATCACGAAATTCCGTATGTAACATCGGTGCTGGTTGCTCGCATCGACAGTCTAACTGTTTTCGGTTTTCAGCATGTATTTGTAAATATGTTTACAATAATTTTGTATATAATACCAAGTATTTGATGCAAATAGAAAAAAGTGCAAGGCGGTAATGCGCTAATCCCAGCGATATTACATTAATGTAAGGAGATGAAGAGCACAAAAGAATTTTTTTACAATTATTTGAATAAATTACTTTTTGCAATGATCTATTGATAGTTATTGAAAAAAAATGAAATACTTTCAAATGTTCATTGTGTTTTTCAAACATCTACATGAACTAAATACAGAAAACTCCAAATTTTGCTAGCTTGAATTACAAATTTTGACATATCTTGGAAATTTTTAAGTGCTCTGTTTGACATCTTTTGCTTACCTGATCCTGAGAAAAGTTTTCTACTGTATGTAATCAATTATTTCTAATATTATATTGTAACATGATTCTCCTAATAGCAAATTATTGCAAAAATTGCAACTATTTTTTGATATTTAAGAAAAACAGATTTTGCACGCTTTCAAGGACATCGCCAAATAATAAATGATTGAAAGTATTGTCCCTAATCAATTTCTTCAAATTCGCAAAAGCAGTAAAATGAATTAATAATTGCTTCGATTAAATTTTTCTTTAATTGCACACGTCGACATCCCCATAGATTATCAGGAATAGGAATCACATTTCCCCGATTGTGTTACAAGAAATGAGATTCGAATTTAAACAAAAATACAAACAATGAAATCGATTTAAAAAAGGCTACAACAACGTAAAGACTTCGTCATGTAAAAATAATTAAATTAATATAAAGCAATACAATAAAAATATAAAATTTTATGAAACTTATAAAAACAGCTGGAATTCATTAGTATATGCTATAAAAAAATTCCTAATTATTAATTGCATTTAATAACTTCCTATTTCTCGTTAGACTGTACTCATGGGCAATCAAATCGAATCTTCTATTGTGAATAATGAAATTATCAAATATTTCATTTATTATGGCACAACAACTTGAAGAAATGATTTAGCACGGGATCTTTCAATAAATCAGCTAAACTCCGATGGCATCAAAGCAACGTAGCTGATGCTTTTGGACGGGTCAGTATTTTGCATCCAATACACAACATTCAAATGTATCTGTTGCTTTATTAGTTATAGTATGTATTCCATTTCCAAGTTCAAAGTTCACACGCAATATCAATTCTACCAAAAACCCTCCCCATTTGATTGCTTTTTACAGCAATGTGGAATTTATTTCCAACATTATCATCACCTATCTTCGTTTGTACAATAAGTTCTTGGATCATTTTCAAAAAACATACTCAGCTGGAACACTACTAGATCTGCTCGTCTGACAAATTTCTAGGTACTTTTCTTAACTAAACTGAGATAAAGCAAAAGTAGCTTAATAAATACTCAAGAATACAAATAACAATAAATTAACCCTTTGACAACTGAATGTGCTGCATTGGATTATTTCGCCATTATGCAATTTATTAATTTACGCCTTCGTTAAATAATAAAAACAAGACTTGGGAAACAATGTATTGGTGAAAAGTAGTGTGACTTATACACTTAGTAGGATTGAATATAAATTCAAATCAATAAATATCAATTGTATTGAAACATCAAATGATTTTTCAAATTGATATTAATATCAACAGCAGGCATGGAAAAAATGAAAAAATTTCACATGAATATGTTTTACATTGAATAAGACGGCTAACACATTAAAAACACTCTCATCTTACATCGTTACAAATGTGTGCTGCTCTAGTCACTACAGTTTTTTCAATTCACATTCGCACATATTTTTCAGATGCCCCTATGTGGTTGACTTATAAAAAATGCATTAGTACAATACATCCACAAATATCTAGTTTCGAAAAAAAGCTAAAAGTTCGAACAATCGGAGATTGCACATTTGCATCTCATGATGACGATAAAAACTAGCGCAATTGATCAATCAAGGCAATATTGATGGAATGTGACTCCCAGGGAAATTGGAGTCTAACCCAGGCTTCTACCAAGTACGCCTATAGATGTCCTTGATTCGGTGAATCAATGAAACAGAATATAATGTCGCTGATTTATTAATTGGCATGCAGCAGTCGTTTGATGTTCCGTCAGATAATTTTTTATTATCTATGAATCAAATTCAATCATTTATAAGCAAAGCTACAAACAGCATTATGCTGAAAAGTACAACGGCATCAAAGTATTATAGCCGCTTTGAAATTGCTATGGATCTATCTTACAAGTAAGTTTATTGTAATGAAAAAAAGTCACATTGATTTGACTTCAAAAATACCTGAATTGCACACCCCTATAGATGACATATGCTGAACTTGTAGATGACCCATTTAACGGGTGCGTACGCAAAATCTAGACAAAATACGTTATACTATTAAAAGCAGCAAAAGAAAAATAAGGCAGCCAATCAAATTTCTTCTTACACTCTATTATATACACCTCACAATATCACTGTATTAATATTACACTATAGTGCATTTGTGTTTTACAGCATGACAGAAAAAGAACTGCGCAATCGAGTTAGCAAATTTTGGGATGTGCATTATGACAAAGGTAAAACGTTTACTGTGAAACACTTCCTACACGAGGGTTATGAGCGGTCAACCATTTACTCATTGTAAAAGAAGTTAGAATGTGTCAGGATTTATCTCGCAAAGCCGGGAGTAGCGGACATAACAAAAAATTGAGCAATTCTCAAAGTGCAAGTATCTGCAGGTGGCTGTCCAACAGACGGGGGGTTTCATTGCGACAAGAAGCAAAGAAATACAATGTTTGTGATAAAACAATGAGAAATGTGCTGAAGGAACGTGGACTTAAATGCCGTAAACGAATTAAAGCACCACAATATACTCCAGAGCAAGAAAAAACAGCCAAGGTTCGTGCTGGTAAATTACTTAGACTTTTAAGAGGAAAGAAGGTATTGATGGACGATGAGTCCTATTTCAAATTGAAATGCGATTTCCTACCAGGAAATGATCACATTTTTACATCCAATATGCATGCTGCTCCATCCTGTCAGAAATATCGAACTGAGAAGAAATTTCCGGTGCAACTGATGGTATGGGTGTGTGTTTCCGAGAATGCCATCAGTAAGCCCATTTTTCTTGAAAGGCCGAACAGTGTCAGTGCAGCTTTCTACCAGGAACATTGTGTAAGTGATGCACTGGTTCAATTCATACAAGACCACCATCAAGGCGATGACATCATGTTCTGGCCGGACCTGGCATCCGCTCATTACGCTAATTCCACTCTCCAAGTGTTTCAGGACCTCAATATCCCATTCGTGCCCAAGTTATGCAACCCTCCAAACATTCCTCAATGCCGTCCAATAGAGAATTTTTGGGGCTCTCTCAAAGCCAAAGTGTATGAGGGAGGTTGGGAGGCACAACCATTCTTCAATTGGAAGGAAAAATTATCAGATCGTTAATGCAGATGGATATGTCACAGTTGCGTGCTGATTTCGGTAGTGTCAAGAGACGACTGAGGATAGTGAATCGTGAAGGGCCGTTGTCTCTCATTTGAAATATATTATTATATTAACACATATATTATGTTCTTATTTGATAATAAAGTTTTGGAAATCAATGTGTTAAAAGTTTTTAACGAAGTTTTCAAATTTGTCATTCTAGATGTACTGAATCCATTTTCTAAAAACGATATCATAGTTTTTTTCCAATTTCAAAGATGCAATTGTCGAAAAATGCTGTCGCTCTACAAATTACAAAATTTCTCTAGTTGACAATGGAAATGTTTTTCGCATTATTTCAGTGTTATTTTTTGGTGCTGCACCTTAAGTTTAGCCTGGTTTTGAATTTTGACGAATTATCACAATCTCTTTCAATTACTGTTGCATTTTTTTAGTTCTGTGGATTTCAAAGGATTGACTACTAAAAGCATCTCTCGGTGGACGCAGCTGTTTGCTTTAGTAGATTTCATTGGTGGATTGGATATTGAAGATTCACAAATTAATAAATTTCAGTTTATCAAATAAATGTCCTGCTTTCAATTTCAAAAGAGAAAGAAGTGTATCATTTCTCGTGATTTTTTATTGTTTTCTTTAAATGCCTTTGCATTATCTCGTTCTTGTTATGATTATCTACGCTCTTTTTTAGTTCTGTTTTCCTTATCCACTATACAATGCTTGGTAAGAAAAACTGACTCAGTATTGTAAAAGAAATTTTTAATTCGGTAGATTGCCGAAACAAAGAATGCATTTTTCTGATAGATGAAATGTACATTAAGCCAGGCTAGCAATTTTCTGGCAACAAAATATATGTTTTACTTGCTAAAACGATGCTGGCCATTTATGTGACGTATATGTATGGTGGACCAAAATTTGTATTACGACTAATTCCTTCAAATGGATTAACTACTTTACACCTGTATAATTACACTGTTGATGCTATTCAGGAAATTTGTGAAAAGGGTGGAACTGTGTACTTGATTATAACTGATAACTACAGAGTTACTCAACACTTTGTTGAGCTGTTTCCTGAATACAATCCGGAATGCTGCTGGAAAGTGAAATGTCCTGTTACTCGTAATAAACTGTATTTACTCTGTAATCCAGTTCACTTGATGAAGTCAGTGCACAATAATTGGTTCACTGAAAAGTCACGTTAGCTTGATTATTACTTGTCTGGGGAAAATTGTATCAGGAGTGCAAACTGAAGTAACATTATTCACTTGTTTAATTTAAAGAATTTTTTTTAAATATGTGACGATTGAATTACTCTTCTGTGTTTCCAACACCTATTGAGACACAAAAGGTGAGCTTAGCACTTCGCATTTTTTCTGAAGATGTAATTGCTGCATTGAAAACTTCTTGTAATGAACAATACAATGATACTATCGCATTTTGGAAATTATTGTAATGTTGTGGAAGAATTTTAACATTAAAAACTTCCCCATATAAATGAAGTGGATGTTAAGGAAAAATGTTACAAATTCGTCATAAATAAAAGTCGAAGCAATCTAAGTTACCATCAATGGAGTTTGTCGTAAATTCCTTTCAGACTTTTTGAATCAATTCATGAATTTCATAATTTTTCATTTAAATGTGAAAACGCAACGCATGTGTCAATATCCAACAAACTTCTCAATAACTGGACTAAATCTACATGTTCCAAGAAACCAGAGAGTGTTAAGACAGTGAAATTTTAATATATGTATACACATTTTTGTAATTTTGTTATTTAGTCATTTATAAGCACAAAAATAGCTTGTTTATAGTTAAATTATTTACTCAATTAGATTATTAAATATTATTTGGCAGCCTCCGTTCAATTGCGAAAAATAATCAATCACGCAGCCTTTCTTAATGACGGCCTTGAAGGAAATGAATGATTTCCTTAGTGTAGGCTTCTTTTTATGAATGAAACAAGCTGAGCTGAGTGTCTTGTTATCAAATCTGAAAGCGAAATTTTACTATTTTGTTATGAATCAAGGAATGATTAAACTGTACGTAGTTTTATTCATTTAAATAACGAGCATAGTTGAGAATATGTAAAAAGCCAAATTTTACTTCTATTTCAGATTATCAGTTCAGTAAAAAATTCGTTTGATGGATCAAATTTCTTTCACGTTTCACGTTTTATTATATAAAACACACTGCTCTCAGCACCAATTTCCACATCAACATTTTCTGCGAAGAAAAGAGGTGAAAATCTCATAGAACATGCTATTCAAAACTAAATTATTTTGTAACAATAACACCATTACAGTTGAAGTAAATTATGCAAAACTGATAAAAACCGTATTAAATTGTTCCCATATTTATTACACACAAGTAGGGAGGTTTACAGAAGCGAATGAGGCGCCTAGTGACAAGGCCGCGAGCAAACGATACAAATTTTGTTGCGAAACCAATTAAGATAAGAAACCACATTGGAGGAATTCAAATTATTTCAAAATTATCCTATCACATTGCTCGCTATAATTGGTTTAGCAACGAAACTTGTATCGTTTGGTCGAGCCTAAGGGAGCCTACACTACACTGTAAGCGGTTGCTACATGGCTAGCATTTTACTAGTCAGTGTGAGGTTTTATATGCTTTTGACTATTAGTCAAATAATTTTACTAATAATAAAAATGGTATATGTATAATGCGTTAATTGTATTGCATGTACGTGTAGATCCATTAGTAAGTGGAGTCGCTATTCAAATTAATTTTAAATGCTGGTGATGTGGAAACATTTGACAATATATTAAACAGCCCATACCAAAAAGTAGCTAACTGATTATTCATAACCAAGTGCATATGTAGCGAATTTCCACATTGCAATCTATAAAATAAATTATATATAATTACGAGAAATCAAACAGATATCCCCAGTGAAATTGAGTAAAAAATTATAATTGGAAGCAATATCGAAAAATTATTAGTTGGGCCACATCGTAATGGCCACTTTATTGTAAAATTACAAAAAGTTTACTATTGAAGCTACCATACAGTTAAACAAACGACAAATAGTCATTTTCAAATAGAACAATTTCTAGTTCATAATTTGACTTATAGCGAAAGTGATATTTGGGGAGAACCACAGTGTAAATTCTTTTACTAGTCAAGAGACTAACAATGTAGCACCCTCTTTAGTCGGTGTATCAATTTACTCTCCCACATCAAGTCACATTAATGAAAGATAAACAGCTTGTCAATGACTTTGTTTATGTTTTTTAATTGTGATTTGCTTTCTATTTTGTATAGCTCAAGTCAAAAAAGTGGCCACACAATAAAAACATTTTTAGGAACAAACGAAAGACAATTAGAGGCTTATAAAATATATTTGAAAATGTAATTGTCTCAGCTTGTAATCTGATGACAAAGTTATTTGACAAGTTTGCTATGGAAAGCGTGATCGCAGATAAACGTCTTGAAACTGAATGTATTAAATGGACTCTAACTTCTTGAGTAATTGGTGTGGTTAATAATAATAATAATAATAAAATAATATAATAATAATAATAATAATAATAATAATAATAATAAAGAAGATAAGAACTGAGAGTGAAGTGAAGAAGATTACCAGAGTAGGATGGAATCAAAGAGACAAACAAGGTATAGGAAGAAGGCAATGCATGGAGAAGAGAAGAGGAACACAGAAAAGTGTGATAGAGAAGAGAGCAACAAGTGGTTAAAGAAGGCAGGACTGAAGAGAGAA
>CABFPE010000413.1:696090-719103 GCA_900660155.1 Hofstenia miamia | reverse complement strand
ATATATATATATATATATATATAATTAAAAGTTCCGGTCTATTCAATCATTTAAATGAATATTTTTAAAATAATCGACTCATTTCACTCAAAAATCACTTATGCATAGATATAATTAAAACCACTAAGATATTTTGCTTTTGTTTTTTAACATTAATTTCTAATCACAGCTATGCGATATTGGAATTATTTACCTTGGAAAATTAAAATTTTTAGCAACTGCAATACAATTAAAAACTTCAGCAAAGGTCTTCACATAAGAGCAAAAATTTAAAAATTTTTAGATCACGAACTTGGTACAAATTCTATAACAAACAGCAATTGAAAGTGACTTCATAGCCCGGCTTATAAATTTTGTTATATATTTTGTAAATTGGTTTGTGACGTTATCATAAAGTGCCATTTGCTTTAATTGTCATAGCACCTTTGAGAATATAGTAATTCTTCTAGTATTTTTTAACGTCTCTATTCATGGGTGTGTATACACAACTAGTTCAAGTCGTGCATTCTGTCATCCACTTGTCCAGGAGATAATAAAAGAAAGCAATCGAGGCGTAATGGCCAACTGAAGCTCAATTAACTATCAAATAGGAAAGAAAAAAACAGAAGACTCATGAAAAACACAAGTACTTTGTCAAAATCAGAAGAGAAACTAGTGAAGACTTAAGATCCATTCAACTTGTCAGTGGAATCAGAAATCGTCTGTTTCAGACATGCGCTATGATATCACTCTTGAAAAAATCCCATTCAATTGTGTCTGCAAAATTTTCATTCACACAGCTACGCTTAAAGTTTGTAACAAATTATCAATTGAGTCGGAGATGCAGTTTACAGGCGGCGAAAATCTGGAAGTAGTTTTCAAGACAGTTCAAAGCTTGATATCTCTGCCCGAGAGCCATGAGACAACATCGTGGATCAAAAGTAGGATCGGAATTGCAATAACAAGAAGTTCGGATATAAGTCTCAGCGCATCCGTTTGAGTTGTAAAAGCTCTCAAAAGGGAGTGGGATCCGTAGAGTCGCCTTCTTCAATGACAAACTGAGTTGGACTGGATGAAATAATATTAATGCAAACGATATTGTGAGCAAAATTTCATCAAATAACTACTTAAGAACATCATTTCGATCTATATTTAAATTATTGAAGAATGCTATTTAGTCGAATATTTATGAATCGATCTTCCAGTGATCGATTAATAAATGATGCAATATCTTTTTGTTCTTATGTGGGAAACTCAACGGTTTGAAAATTATTTATAACATAACATCAAGAGAACATATACAATCTAAACATCAATGAAACAAAGAAAACGCAATAAGAAAAAAGAAACATCCTTAAATGAAATTATAGGAAATGGATCTGATGGAGAATATTTTTCAATCAACAAATCAGAAGATGTTCAGCAATCCAATTCGCACACAACTCTCACAGCAGCTTTCGTTGCTATCATTAAGCGCTAACATTTGTAGCATGTCTGCATGCTTCTGATTTGTGTAAACGTTCAGGACTTGTCGAACAACATAATGCCAATGGTTCCAGATGTGAAGGTGCAGGGCTTACCGCCTCATTCACCTGAAATAACGCCTGTATTTCCCTCACTTTCTGATATTGAAATGTTTTCCATTCCTAACAGAAAGATTTTTCCAATCAGCTGCCGTAATCTCTGGGCTAAAGCTGTGAGTCACTCTTTTAGTAAGGTTAAGCGGGAACCAAGTTTCATTAATCATTGGATGGAGATTTTTATTTTGCCTGCTTGTGTTCTCCGGTCTTTTCCTCGTGGGGTTCCAAACACCTGAAATATGAAAAGTTAATTCTCAAGAGCAGCTTAGAGCGTTGGTTGAAGGGTGCTTATGTTCAACTCTGGTACGAAGCAACAGTAAGTTCTGGTAACATTAAAAATAAATCATCTTCTGTCAGTTCCAGCCAATATTTTAGAAGAGCTAGACAGTTTGGTCACGAAAGCAGTTTTCGTATAGCCATAGCAGCCTTAAGATCTGATGATCTAAGCTTCGATATGCAAACATTTCATGCATTGAAGGAGAAGCATCCCAACAATTCAAAAAATAAAATAGAATATGGTACTGTAGACACAGAGCCATTCGTGATAATCAAAGACATTCTGATTAAATGTGTGAAAAGCTTTCGCAGGGATTCTGCTGCCGGTGTCTCCAAACTTTATGCTTCCCAATTGACTAATGCATTCCAATGCCCAACACCTGAATATGGTGACAAAGGAATTGCATCTGAGCTCAAAGTAATCAATTGTTTAATATCTGGTAATCCTCCTGATGAAATTGCACGATATCTTTGTGGAGCTAATCTTTTTGCATTAAAGAAAAAGGACGATAGAATTCGCCCAATGCTGTGAGAGAAGTTCTTCGAAGATTGATTGCCAAATGCTTATGTCAATTGTCAAGGAATAGGGCAGCTGCTCTTTTTCTCCACTTCAAGTTGGTGTAGGCGTTAAGGGAGGTTGTCAAGCGGTAATGCATGCTTTGAATGAATTGATGGAAGCTGTTGGATCGAAGACAAATTTAGCATTTCTCCAGGTAGACATCAAAAATGCATTTAACAGTCTCAATCGTTCAGTAATACTTTCTCAAGTTAAACTTCATTTTCCACAATTATATCCTTGGGTCTATTTTTGCTACTCCCAGCCTTCTCGTTTGAAATTTGGATCTAAATCCTTGCTTTCAGCTTGCGGAGTTCAACAAGATGATCCCTCAGCTCCCCCTTGTTTGCTTTAACACCCGATAGTTTCTGCTATCAAAAATAACTTTCCTGAATTAGCATGCAACGCGTGATATTTAGATGATGGTTTTCTGGTTGGGACGTTCTATCTTTTGTTCTTTTTAAAAAACAATTTTATATTTGATAACTCTTTAATATTATATTTTGTAATGTTAATTTTGTAAAATATTATAGATGTCATGTAAATTTTATAATTTTATTTTAATTGATTGCTTTGTAGATATTTTTGTAATTTTGTTGTAAAGAAATTATAAACAACTGCTTCATACAAAAGCTGAAATGTTTCCCGTTTTCCAATTTTTGAATATTCTTTTCTTATACATGCACTCAAAATAAACACTTTAAAGTAGATAGTGGGAAATTAAATTTATACATTTACAATAAATATTTAGCAATGAAAATGATAGTTCAAATTAGATAAACTCTTCGTTAAAAGGAAGACTTCAATTGAATTTTTTTAATCAGCTTTCGAATTCTTGCTCAGGTTTGTTTTATGCTAGATTGATTTACTGAACATACCTAGATGTAACCACATTACAGTGCACATTTCTGACTAATAAATTGTCGATTTTTATTTGTCAAATTAGTCTTTTAGACGATTTTTTTACAAATTTTCTGACAACTTCAAATTTGAAATTTAGTTATTTAACCAAATTTTTAAAAACTTATTACTTTGTATAAGAAAAAATTCTGAATACATTAGAAATATATTAATCTCAATATTGAAAATTTTTATGTTCGCTACTTAATCGCATTATTGAGTTCTTGTATATTTATTTTAAATTGAATGAATTACAGCAGATGATAGATTTTGAGGATGGACAAACGTTACCGTTTTTAATGCATTTCTACAAACGTCTAAAAATCAAATTCAGTAAATTTGTCATTTTCTCTGACGTCAATGAATGTTGAGATTCTTGAACATATTTAATCAATTCTTGTTTTGTATTTGGAGTGTTTCTTCTCAACGTAGTCCTTTAAATACCTCCAGACAGGTTTGGGGAATTAGTGAGCCATTCTCGGGTTTGAATGTTGATATTCTGAATTATTTTTGTAAGCTGAGGAGTATGGGGAGTCGCACCGTCCTGCTCCAGAATCCAGTCGGCGGGATAGAGTGTGTTGGTATAGCCAGACAACACTTCGACCCCACTTGACAGTACTTCTGGCTATTAATTATGCCTGGCCAATCCAAGTTTTAAATAAAACCGGTTTCAAAAATTTGCGTCTCATTTTTTTGCAATTAGGCATAGTTGCGTGAACGTAGAGAAATGAAAAATATATTTGATATTTTCACCAAATATAATTTCCAAAATATCTTCAAACACCCAGAGAAATGAGAATATTACAAATTTACATAAATATTTAATACAAAATCTTAATTAGAGAACCAATTTGATAATTTAAAATATGAATCCTTATTCTTCGGATCGATTTTTGAATCCTTTAATTCCTAAAAATAACATTTTAAAACAAAATAATATAAAGTGTATATATATAGGAGGCGCCCTTCTAAAAAATATTATGCAAGGATTTTCAAGAATCTGCCATTGAAGTTGTTATGCGTTTAAATTGGTATTTAATAAAACCTGCTCAATATTCAATAATTTCTAACTTAAGCACACAACTAAAAAAATTGTGGACAAAATGCAGACCATTTAACCACAAACCGTTTTGTTCCAATTTTTCTAAAACTTACACCACGCGAATTAGAAAATTGGGAATTCAGGGATTTTGACACATCTATGGGTAAGTGTGCTTCCCTGTTATGCTAGTAACAACACACCTCAAATACTTTATAGTCTGTTAATTAGATCACCGAAGTCAGAAAATGTCGTGCGGTCTCTATCCAGTGGTACTTTCAGATTTAACATATCTTAATTATTTAGTGAGTTATAAGTGTTTAATTTTTTTGTGGAAGACAAAAGAAATTGCCTATAGAAACTAAACGGGCGGGTGAAATTACTTCAAATTTTGTCAGAATACTTCTAATACTATAAAAGTAAAAATCAGGAAAGGATAAACTTATCTGATTTTCAAGAAGCTTACAAGAGAGCGGAATCAACCTCCTACTGTGGTAAATAGGGCTAAGAATACGGAATACCATTCGCGTATGTTACATAAAACAATTTTTAATTCGAGAAATTTTTAATATTTTATTCAATATTGTTCTTTGAAAACTTTGCGAATGCAGTTCTAATAGAGGCCCATTCCATGTTTTCATTTTGTGTGATAGTTTTTGCTAACAATAATGTATTAAGAAGAAATAAATCTAATTCAATTTTATCCATTATATCATCCATTGTCATCTAACGTCAAACAATAGAAAGTCTCCTACCATATATTCTGCTGGGAAACTACAAATTCAGAGGAATCTTGAATGTGATTTTTGCAGTATAATACGTTTGTCTGTTTGTCTGTTAGCAACTTTACGGAAAAAGTAATAAATGGATTGACCTTAAATTTTCACCAGAGGTGCGTCTCCGCCCAATGAGGAATCCATTAAATTTTGGTGCTGATCCGGGGGATACAAGCTGCGTGGCGGAGGTTTGCGCTCTCCGAGTGTTTTTCTAGTTTTATATATGAAAATATATCACGATTCGACTCGCACCGCCTCGAGTTGCAGTCAGGGTTGGAACGGTGGAGTGCTTGCGCAGTGCCCTTGCTCATTACAGCAATTTTCTTAGCCGTGCCCTCATTAAAATCAAATTCAGCACAGATCATTGGTTAAGTGCCCAGATATGAAAGAGACTTCTTAGGGATCCTGGTCCGGAATCGGTCTTCAGTTATACTTAGCGTGTTACATTAATTCACACTAGTGTTATTCTACATTATACTAAGGAATTTCTAGGGTGACGAACAGAGCTGGTTTGTCTTTTCATTTAAAAAGCTCGCATTTTAAATATACAGAAATATATAAAAATAAATCATTAATATAAAAATACTTACTGAAAAAGTGGAATTTTCAGCTAAGAAAAGAGCATCGTCCGTCGTTTTAGAATTTATTCCAAAAGCTAATGAAGAAGGTAAAGGCAACTGATGAAAACGGATTTTGGAAGAGTCGATCAGATGCAAAAAGTTCTGTGCATTAGATAACGAGTGTGATGTTGTGTTTCCTGCTTTGAGTACCGAAGTTATAAAGATCAGAGAGCTCTGGCTAACAGCTGCGGCGATTCTGCGAATCAAGCAAGGATGAAACACGGCATAGTCAAAGGGATCAACAAACTCCTCGAATTTTGATATTGTCTAAATCAAACATTGAGTATTAATATACAATTCATAGACATATCAATGACACAGAATAACTTTTGCATATAAATATATATTTAGTTAGCCTTACCGTAAAAAGTGACAAAGATTATGTGTAAAATTGACGGATCTATGGGAAACCGATAGTCCTTCAATCTGAAATAAAGACATACACTAAGGAATTCTTTTTTATTGGTGTATAGAATTTGTACAAAAAAATAACCAATTAGTCATGAAATACGAGTGTGAAAAAGATTTTACATTATTTTAAGCGATTACAAACGATAAAATAAATTAACCCTATCAGTAATGGGCTTTCTTTCCATTCCTGCTAGGTTCATCAAATTTTAAACTATTATAACTCTCGAGGATTACATCTTATTGAATTGAACTTGGTACATGTAAGCTTTGGCAAACAATCGATCAAATAATTCTTAATGACGTTAATAAGAATTTCCGTCAATAATTGATGACGTTATCAGAAGGCCTTTTAACAGTTAGAACCTGTTTACATTTTTACTACGTGGACACAGTTTGGAGTACTTTTTGTACCCCACAGATATTGAATAATGCAACAAGGCTATGGCTTAAAAGAGTATAAGAAAGATGTGTGTGTGTTGCACAAAAGATTTTCTTCATATGGCCAGGTAAAATATCATCGTTGATAATCCACTTTGCTAGTTACTTTTGAGGGCGGACCATTATCATGTAAAGCAATTTTCGCTATCATAAGCGACTCATTGCGTCTTACGCAATTTTCGTAGGCGTTACCAAGGCTGTAAACGGGCCATTATGTCCAGCGCCGAATGCAGGCCTACCCGACCCCGATGGGCCACGGACTAGATGGGATAGAAAAAAATATTAATGCGAGTTTTGGGCCGGGCCAAAAATATATGAACTCCAGGGTGAAGTGCGGGCCATAAATTTTACAAGTTTCCCAAAACTATATTTTAATTAATTCCCATTTATATTATACGTTTATTCTGCAGCTTGTATTCAACATACTGCTGCAGGCTATTAATAGTTTTGTGTTGATTTTGTTGTTGTTCCATACAATTTCTGTTTTAGGATGCACCAAAAACTACGGGTCGTTTCCAACGTTTGGTATGGGAAAAAATGTCTACAAATTAATGTAGATATTAATTAAAATGAGCATAATCTTAAAATTATATGTTATTTCTCTTTTTACTCAGCAACAACCATAACTATTAACTGCAAGTATCAAGTTATTGACTATTTTTAGGATTTTATAGAATTTATCTCAAACAACATGCCTTGAATAAATGACAAGAAAAAAGTACGTCAAATTAATTCCTTAACAAATTATGATGTAGTCTAAGAATGAAAATGATAAACACACAGTAAAATCCCAAAACTATAGTTGAGTTTTCATTGTAAGCGCGACAGTGTCACTTGTTTTCATTTGTTATGGTTCTGATAATGACGATAGTTCCTTGAATAAATGACAAGAAAAAAGTACGTCAAATTAATTCCTTAACAAATTATGATGTAGTCTAAGAATGAAAATGATAAACACACAGTAAAATCCCAAAACTATAGTTGAGTTTTCATTGTAAGCGCGACAGTGTCACTTGTTTTCATTTGTTATGGTTCTGATAATGACGATAGTTCCTTGGATAAATGACAAGAAAAAAGTACGTCAAATTAATTCCTTAACAAATTATGATGTAGTCTAAGAATGAAAATCATAAACACACAGTAAAATCCCAAAACTATAGTTGAGTTTTCATTGTAAGCGCGACAGTGTCACTTGTTTTCATTTGTTATGGTTCTGATAATGACGATAGTTCCTTGGATAAATGACAAGAAAAAAGTACGTCAAATTAATTCCTTAACAAATTATGATGTAGTCTAAGAATGAAAATCATAAACACACAGTAAAATCCCAAAACTATAGTTGAGTTTTCATTGTAAGCGCGACAGTGTCACTTGTTTTCATTTGTTATGGTTCTGATAATGACGATAGTTCCTTGGATAAATGACAAGAAAAAAGTACGTCAAATTAATTCCTTAACAAATTATGATGTAGTCTAAGAATGAAAATCATAAACACACAGTAAAATCCCAAAACTATAGTTGAGTTTTCATTGTAAGCGCGACAGTGTCACTTGTTTTCATTTGTTATGGTTCTGATAATGACGATAGTTCCTTGGATAAATGACAAGAAAAAAGTACGTCAAATTAATTCCTTAACAAATTATGATGTAGTCTAAGAATGAAAATCATAAACACACAGTAAAATCCCAAAACTATAGTTGAGTTTTCATTGTAAGCGCGACAGTGTCACTTGTTTTCATTTGTTATGGTTCTGATAATGACGATAGTTCCTTGGATAAATGACAAGAAAAAAGTACGTCAAATTAATTCCTTAACAAATTATGATGTAGTCTAAGAATGAAAATCATAAACACACAGTAAAATCCCAAAACTATAGTTGAGTTTTCATTGTAAGCGCGACAGTGTCACTTGTTTTCATTTGTTATGGTTCTGATAATGACGATAGTTCCTTGGATAAATGACAAGAAAAAAGTACGTCAAATTAATTCCTTAACAAATTATGATGTAGTCTAAGAATGAAAATCATAAACACACAGTAAAATCCCAAAACTATAGTTGAGTTTTCATTGTAAGCGCGACAGTGTCACTTGTTTTCATTTGTTATGGTTCTGATAATGACGATAGTTCCTTGGATAAATGACAAGAAAAAAGTACGTCAAATTAATTCCTTAACAAATTATGATGTAGTCTAAGAATGAAAATCATAAACACACAGTAAAATCCCAAAACTATAGTTGAGTTTTCATTGTAAGCGCGACAGTGTCACTTGTTTTCATTTGTTATGGTTCTGATAATGACGATAGTTCCTTGGATAAATGACAAGAAAAAAGTACGTCAAATTAATTCCTTAACAAATTATGATGTAGTCTAAGAATGAAAATCATAAACACACAGTAAAATCCCAAAACTATAGTTGAGTTTTCATTGTAAGCGCGACAGTGTCACTTGTTTTCATTTGTTATGGTTCTGATAATGACGATAGTTCCTTGGATAAATGACAAGAAAAAAGTACGTCAAATTAATTCCTTAACAAATTATGATGTAGTCTAAGAATGAAAATCATAAACACACAGTAAAATCCCAAAACTATAGTTGAGTTTTCATTGTAAGCGCGACAGTGTCACTTGTTTTCATTTGTTATGGTTCTGATAATGACGATAGTTCCTTGGATAAATGACAAGAAAAAAGTACGTCAAATTAATTCCTTAACAAATTATGATGTAGTCTAAGAATGAAAATCATAAACACACAGTAAAATCCCAAAACTATAGTTGAGTTTTCATTGTAAGCGCGACAGTGTCACTTGTTTTCATTTGTTATGGTTCTGATAATGACGATAGTTCCTTGGATAAATGACAAGAAAAAAGTACGTCAAATTAATTCCTTAACAAATTATGATGTAGTCTAAGAATGAAAATCATAAACACACAGTAAAATCCCAAAACTATAGTTGAGTTTTCATTGTAAGCGCGACAGTGTCACTTGTTTTCATTTGTTATGGTTCTGATAATGACGATAGTTCCTTGGATAAATGACAAGAAAAAAGTACGTCAAATTAATTCCTTAACAAATTATGATGTAGTCTAAGAATGAAAATCATAAACACACAGTAAAATCCCAAAACTATAGTTGAGTTTTCATTGTAAGCGCGACAGTGTCACTTGTTTTCATTTGTTATGGTTCTGATAATGACGATAGTTCCTTGGATAAATGACAAGAAAAAAGTACGTCAAATTAATTCCTTAACAAATTATGATGTAGTCTAAGAATGAAAATCATAAACACACAGTAAAATCCCAAAACTATAGTTGAGTTTTCATTGTAAGCGCGACAGTGTCACTTGTTTTCATTTGTTATGGTTCTGATAATGACGATAGTTCCTTGGATAAATGACAAGAAAAAAGTACGTCAAATTAATTCCTTAACAAATTATGATGTAGTCTAAGAATGAAAATCATAAACACACAGTAAAATCCCAAAACTATAGTTGAGTTTTCATTGTAAGCGCGACAGTGTCACTTGTTTTCATTTGTTATGGTTCTGATAATGACGATAGTTCCTTGGATAAATGACAAGAAAAAAGTACGTCAAATTAATTCCTTAACAAATTATGATGTAGTCTAAGAATGAAAATCATAAACACACAGTAAAATCCCAAAACTATAGTTGAGTTTTCATTGTAAGCGCGACAGTGTCACTTGTTTTCATTTGTTATGGTTCTGATAATGACGATAGTTCCTTGGATAAATGACAAGAAAAAAGTACGTCAAATTAATTCCTTAACAAATTATGATGTAGTCTAAGAATGAAAATCATAAACACACAGTAAAATCCCAAAACTATAGTTGAGTTTTCATTGTAAGCGCGACAGTGTCACTTGTTTTCATTTGTTATGGTTCTGATAATGACGATAGTTCCTTGGATAAATGACAAGAAAAAAGTACGTCAAATTAATTCCTTAACAAATTATGATGTAGTCTAAGAATGAAAATCATAAACACACAGTAAAATCCCAAAACTATAGTTGAGTTTTCATTGTAAGCGCGACAGTGTCACTTGTTTTCATTTGTTATGGTTCTGATAATGACGATAGTTCCTTGGATAAATGACAAGAAAAAAGTACGTCAAATTAATTCCTTAACAAATTA
The DNA here is from genome assembly GCA_900660155.1 of Hofstenia miamia. Taxonomy (NCBI): domain Eukaryota; kingdom Metazoa; phylum Xenacoelomorpha; order Acoela; family Hofsteniidae; genus Hofstenia; species Hofstenia miamia. The sequence continues at coordinate 708,380 of CABFPE010000413.1, read as the reverse complement.
TGATGTAGTCTAAGAATGAAAATCATAAACACACAGTAAAATCCCAAAACTATAGTTGAGTTTTCATTGTAAGCGCGACAGTGTCACTTGTTTTCATTTGTTATGGTTCTGATAATGACGATAGTTCCTTGGATAAATGACAAGAAAAAAGTACGTCAAATTAATTCCTTAACAAATTATGATGTAGTCTAAGAATGAAAATCATAAACACACAGTAAAATCCCAAAACTATAGTTGAGTTTTCATTGTAAGCGCGACAGTGTCACTTGTTTTCATTTGTTATGGTTCTGATAATGACGATAGTTCCTTGGATAAATGACAAGAAAAAAGTACGTCAAATTAATTCCTTAACAAATTATGATGTAGTCTAAGAATGAAAATCATAAACACACAGTAAAATCCCAAAACTATAGTTGAGTTTTCATTGTAAGCGCGACAGTGTCACTTGTTTTCATTTGTTATGGTTCTGATAATGACGATAGTTCCTTGGATAAATGACAAGAAAAAAGTACGTCAAATTAATTCCTTAACAAATTATGATGTAGTCTAAGAATGAAAATCATAAACACACAGTAAAATCCCAAAACTATAGTTGAGTTTTCATTGTAAGCGCGACAGTGTCACTTGTTTTCATTTGTTATGGTTCTGATAATGACGATAGTTCAAGTCGTTCTAAGATGGTATCAAAGAATACAATGACATTTTTTAATTATTTTCAGAATTCTCTGGCATAATGTATTCTATAAATAAGAGTGGCAATCTATTTTTGTTTGGGAATGTATGAAGACATTTCATAACCTCTTTGCCAAAGCACTCCCACAATGTGCACTGATCATGAACAGTGCGCAATGTAAAACATGTTAATTATATAGCTATCAGTAAATCTGTTTTTAATCCTTACCTGAATATCTTAATCGTATCTAACTATTGAGGAGAATTTTAACCGTTGGAACGCGGCGCGGCCCAGGTCACACCCAATCCATAGTTGCAGTACAGGACTACCAGGTTAGCTTTGCGTCATTAACCCCTTTTATATGAAATACATGTATGCATTTCACTCTATTCTCATTGAGCGAAAAATCTATTTCCTTTTCAAACTGCATATAATTGTTGAATATCCGTCTACAATAAATTTTTTGCAAACTATTTTATCTCAAAAATGCCCCAAAGTTGTATTCATTTTGGAGCATTAGTACATACAATTTGTGGTGAACTATGCCATGTTGGGAATAGCCATTGAAAAGGTCCCTATCAATAAACATTTTATCGGATAGTGAAAAGTTTAAATTTGGTTATAATTATAATATTTGTGCCGTGAAGTCACTCATTTCTAGAATACGTTCCTAGTCAAAGCTATCCAATTATACAGTTTAAGTTTTGAATATTGCGTAGCTCACGTTATTTTTCAAAATGCAAGAGTCGATTGATGTTGAATATTTGGGGTACAAAAAGTACCCCAAACAGTTTTTACGTAGTATACAACAATATTTCAGCTAGTTGTGCTCAAATTTTGTTAAAACTTTTAAATATGGTATTTCTATGTTTTTCATGAAAAGTAAATAAATATCAGCAAATTTGATTTAAATCTTTTAAAACTGTTAAAGAATTAAGAGCTCTGGGGTACAAAATTCTTGATATTGTATATTAATGATTTACAATTATGAGTCATCAAATTGCATAAATTTCTCTCAAATGTTTAAAGAATAATTTTTAAAATAACGAAAAGAGAAAGAGCGTGAATTTAGGTCAGCTTTAAGAAAAACATACATTTATACCTTTCCATTAAAATAGTAATTTTACGACTGAAAAACGATGTCTCCTCGCTAAGGGCGAAAAATATGCCCAGTACTAAAAAATTATACTCTAGAAAGTAGTTACAAGATTAGATCATAAAACAAGCTTCTTCAGAAGGAGTTAAAGATTTGCTAAAAAGGCAATAAATTTACCCTGAAAATAGAAAAATATTGCTCTCTAATTACTGTAAAATATAGATTTTTCAGAAAAAATGTATGAAACTAGCTATTGTAACTTTTTAGGGATATTGACAATAAATATCCTTTTGTATTACCTCGGAATTTGTAATTAACCAAGAATTTAGGAAATTGGTTTCTTACACTTGATTTTTGGGGTACGTCCGTAGTGTCATGCTGTCAAAAATTTTTTTGGAAAAATTGTTCTCAACATGTAACTAGACATACTTTATAGAAAAAGTCACAAAATTTCCAAAGACTGGATAAAGCAGTTAAAAAGTTATCCACAAAAGTTTGATGTCATGAGCTAACCAGCCTTCCTCTCCCAGTCCTGATGAAGTTAATTTCTGCCTTTACACACTTTGCACCGATACTTCATTGCAAGTATTTCAAAAAAACCAAAATCTGAATTAGGAAATATCAGAACTCGTTGGAAAAACCAGTTTAACCCATTAAGGCCCAGAAAATATTCTGTATGAAACAGAATTTTTTAAACAATTTTCATATCACTAAATACCGGGAATGACTTCTCATTATAAATAAAATCAGTTTATCTTACTATGACTGATTTTTTGTAAATCTTCATAAAACAAACATTGCACCTGTAGGGGTTGATTTTTGAGTCACATAATAATCAAAAGTTTAAACATGTTTTTTAAGCTAACAATGGGCTTTAATGGGTTTTAAGCTCATGCCAATGTTATGAAAGAACATTTTGGAGAAAAACTAATTCTTACCTTAACGTAGAAATCTTTTTCTGCATCTTTGATGAAAACAGCAATGATAAATTTCAAATCGAAAACTAATTGAAGAGCTAAATTTTGACACTGATTACTTTCACCATCTAATGAGTCAACTGTTTTGATAAATCCAGAGTAGCAATCGAAAATGTGAGCGACTAATTCAGTGTTGATATCAGAGAAAAGATTGGAGGGCAATGTACAACCACCTGCCTTGTTGATCATTTTTGAGAGAATCCATAAAGCTTCATATAAGAAATTGGAAGGCTAAATACAAAATCTGGCAACCCGATCTAGGAAGTGGTTTAGAAATTATAAAATTAAGGGCGTCAAACTACATGCACCTAATAAAAAAATTGGAAATTATTTGAGATAAATTTGAATAGACACAGGGATCTTCATTTAAATATAGATTGCTTATTAATAAATTATTTATTATATCTCCCAACAAGGTTAATTTAGCCATACAGGCTTCCTTGGTTAATGGTTCAGAAAAAATCTTATGAAATTCTGCACAAGCCAAAATGATTGATATTACCTTAGAAGGCAATGAAATTGTAGACTTTACTCTTTCACCAATTTCATTTTCTTCCTCAACATCTTCGTCTTCCCAAATCTAAAAATAAAAAAACTTAAACGCATCCAATTTAACTTTAAGCTGCTCAAACACTAATGAGATCCGAAATCTCTAAACACCAATGAGCAGCGCGTCTCAATGGACTTGGCTGGTCTATTTACATAAAAATAAACAATTAAGATTAGGCACACGACATCTTGATTACTTGAATATTGGGAAAGGAGAGAATTTAAAACTTTTAGAAAAAACAAATTCTCAATGAAAAATAGTATAGTTTTTTAAGTACTCCAACCACAGCGATACATTTTAGTACACGTTTTCAAGATTACGTTCAAGCACGTTCTCCAATAGATGTGTTTCAAGATTTCCAAAATTCACAATAGGCATGTAGAAAACTACTTGAAAATGTGGAAACAACGGTTTGTCATATATAAAGAACATAGACAGCTTAAGGTTAAAATATGAAGTAAATATAATTTCATAAGCAAACTATAGCAAATGAGAATGAAGCCGTTTCGTAAAATAAAAGAAATAATTTCTATATCGTCGTACACAAACATGCGTTTTTAATTGTATTCCAATGAATTAATCAATTCTTTATAACTAATTGTAGGGCTCAGTGTTAATGGGGGCTAAGTCAGATTTCGGAAATTTTGAAAATTTTACTATATGTGATAGATAACTAATTCTTTTGGTAGACTTGCAAAGAATAACTTCCATTTAACATTCAATATGCTAAAATATTAGCTCAAGCCTGGTATTTCAGTGGACTAAAAAGATGGACTAAAACATCTCATATCATTGTTTTCACAATGGGCGATATCACGGAATTTCTTTGTTCTTAGAAGCTGTTGTAATGACCAATATCTCTACTTTTTAAGACTGTTCACTAATATAACAATGTAAACACAGTCGGTTATTAGGTTTCGTAGTTGATATACAGTCATGGCGGTGTTTTTATTAGTACTGTATTATTTTTTATGCTTATACTGTCAACTTTATTTTCGTATTTAAGGAGTTTGTATGTTTAATAAAAACACCGTTGCTATAAGGACATATACTTATAAGATCCGATTTTCATTTTTAAACAAAATATGGACTTGACCTCTTCTTATCATTATGTTATTAACCCTTAAATACCCTAGTGGAGTTCATTTTGAACCCCAGCCACAATTTTAAACGCTACAGCTAAAGGCCTAAATATTATTCAATAAGATTTAATGACTTTGTACCTGAATATGTCTCTTTGTAGTTGTAACGTTTTTTAATTGAAATTGCTGCTTAATTTTCTCAATTTTTAAATTTTTCTTATCGGGGTCAAATAAAAAATTTAATTGTACTGTCAATCCAATACAACATTTGGGAAAAATGTCGGTGATGATGAAAAGGCCACTTGTGACCTTGGTAATATAATATAATTAGTAAATATTGAATTACGCATACTTTAGATAATCTTTCAGTGTATTTATGAATATAATAAATGTCCACTGTATGATCAATGCACCTTTTCTCTTGGTCAATTATAAAAACCCTCTAATTTTTCACACAGATTTCAGAAAATTTGCCCTTTTATTTGTTATTCTTACCTAATGTCCAATAAAGACTTAACGGAATATCACAGCTTCATTCATAGATCACGGGTGCAGGAACAATTTTGGTGTTTATACAGGAAAGGAAGTGTTATTTGGAAAGTTCTAACTAGATATACAGTCCATTTGGGACCCCTGTCGAGTTGTTAGGTTTGTCAAATATATTGGGCATTTAAGGGTTAAACAATGTGAGCAAGCTGAAATTTAAATATTTTTTTCTCGAAATGTTAGAAATATTGAGTCCAAAATATAATGAACATATCTTTATTTCAATACATTAATGCAAAATATACTATTTTTTATTATACTCAATAATACGTATATGTGACTTAGCCTCATTTTAACACTGAGCCCTTTAATTGATATGTGAAGTACATCAACAAAATTTTTTCCCAACAGCTGTGAAGCTATCGTTCCGAAACCATGTAGTTTTAAAGAAGTTTAATTTCTAATGCGCAATGAAAAATAAGAGCAAAGATTTGGGGAGAAAAGGCAAGGGATATTTCGTTATATTATACAAATGAATGTATAAAGAACAAATACAAAAACCATACGGAATGCAGCAATGGTTGTGCAATAAACTCTTCAGTTGATATTCCTGTTGTAATAAGCTCCATGCTGACAGAGATAAGATATCTTCTCCAAACGCTATTATTAGAAAAAGTTAGATTTCAAGACACATTAAGAAGACATCTGTTACCTGAAAAATTCATGGGACAGTGTTTCAAATTGTGATTGGATATCTGTAAAATCCATCAAGCTAAATCAGAAATGACGGTATGATCAAAAATTTGCATAAAATATAAACTTAATGATTAAAAGTTTGCTTAGAAACTACTTGTGCAACAACCGTGGCTCTCAGAGGATCATGAATAAACATGCTCTTGGTTTAGGAAAAAAATTATAAAAAAAATTGTGAATGAAAGAAAATCCATTAAATAAATTTAAACTCTAGCATTTTGTCCACTCATACGAGAAATTAGAAAATATAAAAATTGAAACAAATGTAATATATAAAAAATATTTTCCACTAAAGCTTTACAAGCAATTAAGCATCAGTTAATCCTATTTTGAATAGTTTAATATTACCAAGAAATCCGATTCAATTCTGTGCTCTTTCCAAAGAATGATGAACTGAACTTGGCGAAGAATATTACTCTAAAATATTATTAATTTCGAAAGATTAAATTTGACGCAACTCTTGAATATGTCGAGAAGTTATGTCTTGACTAAGAATTCTAGAGAAATGAGTGGCTTTTGCATGAAGCTCATCTTTGATTCTAAAAAATGTTTCCATAAAATGGTGGTAAATATTCAGATAAACTATTCAAGTTGGCTTAATTTTTTCGAAAAAGCTAATTCTAAACATTTCAAATATTAAATTTATGATTTCAAGCATTAACTATTTATGTTCAATAGAGAATGATCCATCCAAAACACTAGTAAAATGTGTTTGCATGCAATTCGCACATGGATAGTAAATAGAGTAAAAAATAGTAGTAGAAGTAGCTTGTTGTAAAATCATTTTAATGAGACTGATACAATTTTAGATATTAAATAGTTTTATTTTGTGACGTTATTTCTCTCGTTTCGTTGCATGAATGATATGTCTACTTCAATTTAATGATATTTTTTCCATGATAAGAATTCCGATTTACTAGCCACGATTCACATTTCAAACAAAAATTACTAATAAAAAACCTTTGTCATCAACAACATTCAGATTAAAGAAGGCACAATGTCAAACAAAAAGTGTCACACAGTCCAAGATTACCAGTTTCATACACCAACTTCGAAAACGAAACAAAGATGAAAACAGAAATCAAACGTGATGAGAAATGATGAGAGAATTGACTAAAACAATTCTAATATCTTTTGAACAATGCACAGCACTCGACAGAGTCATAATTTAATTTAAAATTTGAATCCTGTTTACTGAATCTGAATTTGTACCTTTGAAAAAATTAACTAAATAGAATTAGATATATAACTCAATCGGAGGCTCTAAATAATAAAAAATTTTCTGTTTCATTCTTTTCAGCAATGATAATAGGACTCCCGAAATAGACACGCGAATTTTTCCAACTTTTAAATTCTTACACCAAAAACTTCAAACGCGAATGTATTCCTCAAAGTGAGTGACTTTATATAGATAAGATAAGATATTCTTTATTCAGATAATATTTTCAATTACAAGACTGGTTATTATCTGAATTGCGTCAAGAATGATAACAAATAACTATAAAATTTACAAAAAAATTACAAGACTACAAAATCTGTTCTGTTCAGGCTATGGAAATTAATTGCGCGTTATTGTATAATCCTTATTGTAAAATTTAAACCCTAACCATGATTTACCCAAAATGAATTTTTCCTTCAACATAAATGCTTTCAATTTTCTTTTAAACTTAATTGCACTCTTAATCATTGTAATTTCATTTGGTAATCGATTCTAATTGCGAATTGCAACATTAATAAAAGACTGTTGCTTGATTTTTTTACGAAATTTAATGCTTGTATAATGATTAGTTCTTATATTGCGCTTATGACAAAAGTTTGCAAATGATATTGAATTATAAGGAGGTAATTGATTTGTTATTTTAAAAAACTTTATCAAAATTGACTTGGAAACAGAAAGGATGACAAAATGTAATTTCTTGTTTTGGAGGAGTTTTTCTGACAAACATTCAATGCCCATTGTAATTGTATGGTAAGATTTTTTACTAATGATTCGTTTAAACTTGAAAAAAGTGTATTTGCATAATTAAGATGACTCATGACTAAACATGAAATAATTGAATCATATTGGCAGAGGGTAAATGTTCAGCTACGTGTGATATTGTTTTAATACTCATTGCCATGTGCTTTCAAATTTCTTTTACTTGCAGCTTGTATGTTAATTTTTAGTCAATAGTTATGTCTAGATATTTGAAGAACTCTTTAGGGGAGATTGAGATTGAGGCGTTATTAAAAGTAAGTGAAAAATTTGGTAATACACTTTTTCCCTGAGGATTCAAAATGCAAAATTCAGTGTTTTCACAGTTGTTGTTTAATTTATGCATGTTAAAATATTTACTCAATTTTGTACAATTTTGTTCTACATCATTTATTGCTTGATTTAAGGATGTATTTCCACTAAAAATGCATGTATCATCGGCGTATTGAATCAATTGACAATTCGTATGTTGCTGCATGTCGTTTACATATATGTTAGAAAGTAGCGGTCCAAGAATGATACCTTGCGGTATTCCGTTTTTATGAATAGCCAATTAGAGAAAGTATTATTTAATTTGACGCACTAAATTCTGTTAGTTAGATAACTTGATATTAATTTAACGCTACTTTCAGAAAATCCTAGCCTTTCTTATTTCATATATAAGATATCGTGATTAATAGAGTCAAAAGCTTTTGAAAGATCGAGACAGGCCACTGCAACAAGATGATGATAACCAATTTTTGGTAGCCAATTTTTGGTAGCATACAAAAGAGCCTCATCAGTTGAAAAATTCTTGCGGAAACCAAATTGTGTTTTTGACATTAATTGGTGTTTTGAAAGGTGGTCACTAATTTGATTATGTAAGAGTCTTTCGAAAATTTTACTTATTGGCGAAGTAATTGAGATCGACCTATATTTAATAGCTAAAGTTACATCCTTCTTTTTGAAAACCGGAGTAATATATGCTTGTTTCAAACAATTTGGAAAGTTGTTTTGTTTTAAGGATTCATTGAAAATGAAATTTAAAGGTTCAGCAATTATAAAGGCAGTTGCTTTTAATAGCCAGGAAGGAATTTTAGATGGGCAACTAGATTATATATAAAATTTATCTGAAAAATTTTTAGGGTTATATATCATACAAATTGCAGGCTTGTTTCTAGCAAATTATGTCCGGCTCTCAGGTTGGAAATAGGAAATATATTAAAATAGTATAAAAAATTTGAAACACACGTTTACTACATTCATAACGAGCCGAGCCGAGCCGAGCTTGAGCACAGCATTGATATGCAACGAGCCCAAGACGAGCCTATTTTAGGCAAAGCAAGTTTATAGTTCTGCTTGTGAATTTGATTATGGAGCTTGAAAATGTCTTATATATTTATAGGAACTAATTGTATGTATGCATTTAGAGGTTCTGCAATCATTTGCTGATTATGTTAAATAGAAAACTGACAAATTTTTAGAAGTTCACATAGAATAAAAATCAATGAGTGACTCTCACTGTACAAAATTTTGAAATGTTAACTAAATTTTTATAAGTACTACCTCAACACTTTCTTTTATATGAAAGCATTCAAATGCTAATCTTTTGATATATACGACGTACTTTAAGTAACTGTAGTATTGAAAACAATAATACACTTCCGAAACAATAATGTAATTAGCAAAAATATCAATTAGATAAAATGATGTTTTCTTTTAAATAAATTAAATTTAACGTTGAAAAGAGAGAAAAACGCAACAGAAAAGAACGACAAACCAAATGTCCACAAAAAACAATAATTGAACGTCATAAAACTAACAAATACCTTAAAATGAAATCTTTAAAAGTTTGTAATATGACGCCATCTACGAAGTTTGACCATTCTTCGCTACATTTCACTGCATGACATTGTTCATTAATTTCTACGTAAAATGTCTTTAGAAGATCGTCAATTTGAGAAATGAGTCTAAAAAATTAAAGATTAACACACACACACACACACATATATATATATATATATATATATATATATATATCGCTCTTTGTACTATGGAATTTCGCGCACAAAGAGCGAACACTAGTCTTCTTTCAATTGTACAGAGAGCGAACTACTGGCATTTTGAGACAATGAAAAAATTTGATTTGTTTCTGTGATTACGTTTACCCTTGAACAAGGTTGCCAAATGTGCAAAAAATTTTAAAAATATATCTTTCTTTTTTTTCAAAAATATATATATCTCGCTCTTTGTGCATTTTAACAACAGTTGACAAAGAAAAAACATTTACTAAGAATATATGCTTATTTTTCATGGTTACACTTAATTCCCATATACAACAGTTAATTTCCAGCGTTTTAAATTATTTTTTACTATTTTTTATTAGAATTTTAACAAGTAAAAATTCAACATTGCTTAATGTAGCTCATCTGATAAACTGTAAAAATACTTACATGTTTGCATTAGTTCTTAACGACCTAATCAAGTGAAGACCAATGTTCTTATCATCTAATAAACTTAATTAGCCGGGAACTAATTAGTACAGCCCACCTCAACGTAGCCTATTATCCAATTACATGTATTAAGTCAGCTGATAAAATACAGTTTAATTTCATCTAATATGATCAACAAATTCAAAGAACTGTCTAATGCCCCCAAATACTATTATTCGGATCCCAAGAAACTGGAATGCCAGCTAAAATTGACGGAATGATTCAATAATATTTTTCTTGGGCTGCAGTATGGACATTTAATGAAATTCGATACGAAAATTTTGGGATTCGTACATGTCCACAGCAAATGACATTTGCGAAAACATTTTTAATGCGCATTATACTCAAACAGGACATACTAAAGAAACAGCTAAGCAACATAGTTTAAACGGGTGAAGTTGGATTTCATCAGCTGAACAACTTCTACAATAATGTGCTAACAAAAGACTGCAATTCATGTAGAAGAAACCGTAAGAACTGATTGCTTTGTAAGATTTGAAATATAATGTTTAGATATTACTGTATTGTCTTTGAAAAATTTATAATTATTGCTATACATTTTATTGAAATATACAATTAAATGTTAAAAAAATTAAGAAAAAATGTCTAAAAATATTCTAAATTTATTTTTTCAATATAAATTTAATAGAACTTTGTGAAAAACTCCTAAGGAAAATATCTTATAAAATCTAAAAAGTTGTCAAATGGTCCAAAATTTGACAATTGTCTTTTAAACCCAAAGTTATATGGGATTGAATAAAGTGCAAAATTTTCTTGAGAAAGTGTAGCAACTTTCTATGTTGATCTTGAGTAGCTAAGCTGGCAAAATAATTTTTCTTAACATTCCAAATGTTTCAAGTAACTATCAACACCTAAGTCAAGTTTTTGCCAACACCAGTAGTTAAGATGGGTAGAAGTTTAGTACAATCTGACCTTTTGACCTCTGCTGACTCATGGATATTGACAGGGGTGTTGCAAAGCCATTTAGCTGTGATGTCATGTAAATTGCTTAGTCATTTTATGCTGATTCACAAATTAACTATTATTATTTTATTTTCTAGTCCCAGATGGCTAAGAGAAAGCAAATTTCAATTGAAACAAGAGCTAAATTGAAATTCTCAGTAAAGAAGGATGCTCACACAGATTAATTGCCAAAAAATTAGGGATATCCAAATATGGAGTGCAATATTCTTTAAGAAAGAAAGAAACTGGACAGAAAAAGGATAGAGGACGCTCAGGAAGAAAAAAATTACGACCCCTGGGGAAGACAGACTACTCATATTAAGCAGCCTAAGGAATAGAAGGAAGACAGCACCTGAATTATTGACTGAACTAAACTCTAACAGAGAAAGACCTGTATCCCTCAAACTGCAAAAAAGGCTAATTTCAAAAGGCCTTAATGGTCGAGCAGCACTTAAGAAACCACTCCTACGATCTCACAATAAGTTGAAAAGGTTACTTTGGGCAAGAAAACAGAGATTGGGATGTTAATAATTGGAAACAGGTATTATGCACAGACGAGTCAAAATTCCAACTGTTTGGCTCAAATCGAAGATTTTTGTCCGAAGAATTAGTGAACGAGCAATTGAACCATATGTGGTGCCAACAGTGAAGCATGGTGGAAGTTCAGTGATAACATGGGGTTGTTTTGGAGGCACAGGGTCAGGTAATTTGATCCAAGCGAAGGGCACCATGAGAAAAGAAGATTACCACAACATTTTACAGAGGCATGCTATGCCAACTGGACTGAGACTAATAGGAGAGAACTTTGTGTTTCAACAAGATAATGACCATAAACATAGTTCAAGACTTTGCACAAATTTTTTAGAAGCAAAGAAACTCGGGGAGTGCTACAAATAATGAAGTGGCCTCCTCAATCACCAGATCTCTCACCCATTGAGTTAGCATGGGATGAGCTAGACAGAAAAGTCAGAAAACTACACCCTAAAAATGAGAAAGAACTTATAGAATCATTGAAAAAAGAAAACCTAAACTTTGTGCAGCTGTAATCAAGGCTAAAGACTAAGACTAAGATTTAAGTAAACCATTTTTTTCTGAGCACGAAATTTAAAATAAATGTTATTTATCAAATCTTTATAATTACAATGGATTATTTTCTTTGTTTTAAAGTACATTCAGCTTTTGTTGTATAGATAAATAGGAAAAATCAGGTGGACTCAAACTTTTGCGCTACAGTATATATATATATATATATATATATATATAT
>CABFPE010000413.1:630252-669563 GCA_900660155.1 Hofstenia miamia | reverse complement strand
ATATATATATATATATATATATATATATTGTAAATCAAGATCTTAGCGTACAAATGGTACAACGTGAGCAAGGTGCCAAGAAGTAACGTATATTGCAAGGATCGGTTAATCAAATCATGTTAAATATTTGTAGAATGTATAACTTCCAGATAGATCAAAGTCAGGAATCAAGGCAATATTCTCGCAATGTGATGACAGGACTTTATCAATACAAAGCAAAGAATTGATGTTCAAAACCAAATTCATTTTTAGCAATGAACGTGAAAAAAATCATTGCTCCGTAGAAATTTGTTTTATAGCGATGGTAGTCAAGCAAAATATAATATGATGCGATTTAAATGTAGGGAAACGAACAATTGGACAAAAGTAATTTTCAGAGATGTTGCAATTACATTCCCACATGAGAAATTATACTAAACGAATGCTGACGACCGCTACAGTAAAAAAATTAATAAGTAAATTCAAAAAATTTCTACATCGATCATAGTATTAGTGTTCCAAGAATCTCAATTCAACGTACACTAGTTGAGATCTATTAAACAAAAAAAATTACAGACATAAATCAACTCCACATCTGTTTCTTAAGGTATCTAAAAAATCCAAATTTTTTCAAACAACCTGCACAGAGTGCTGCCATATTTCGAAATACCAAAAAATCAATCCAAGTAATTACAGAAACAGATTATATACTGTAAATATAAAATTTAAAGATAATTACCTTTATCACTCCTTAAAATATGTCCACTCCTTTCATCCCACAAGATTTTCAAACACTCAGAAAATGATTTTGTTGGCGAAAGAAGAATCACTGCACTTAAAATGTCAGCAAACATTTCTACATCAACTCCAGTTCTATACTTTGTACAACAATCCTAAAAACACCTATGATATGGTTACAAGTAGAAATATTTTGAAAAATTTGAAACAAGTACAGGTACAATGATGGTTTATCAAAATTTAGAACACTAAATAACGAGAGTTCTTACTCTTAAAATGATTTTGTCGATGTTCTTAACAGCGTGCCAACGACTGTATACAAAAGGAAAAGTGGAATCGATTTCACATCGGAAAGGCAGCACGGGATCGACCAGAGTAGAAAAAACATATTCACAGTATTTATAAGTAACAGCAGCGCAATAATACCTTTCATCGTTCAAAAACCAAAGAGTCTAAATTCAAATCAGTTACTTCTAAAATATTAACTATATTCAGTCTAGGGGTGCAATGTACCAACATGAAAACTTTTTATATAACTGACTGAATGATCACATCAGCATAAATTGAAACTTTGAATAGGCTTTATATTACTAAAAAAATAAAAACAATTTTAAAAACTTCAAATAACGACTTGATTAAAGAGTTTTCATGCATAATTTTTTTTAAAATATATTATATTTGCTCAAAAATGAGGTCTGTACATTCCAAAATCCAATATTTTACTTTCAGCTTTAATAAATTAAAGGAGGATAGTGCACAATATTGAAAAAAAAATGAGATAAATATGACATCTCCAAAAATATAATAGAGAAAAACATGTATACAAGGTACAGCAAATGAACCTTACATATTGTCTAGGAAAGCCAGCAACAAGTTAAAATGAAAATGAAGATATTTTTGCTGTTAAAGAAATTGAAAGCGCCTAACCTTGAACACCTCCGGGATTTTTAAATTTTTTTAATTGTTCTTGAAAAAAATTTAAATGCTTATATCTCACTAACTAAAAACAATATCAACAATTTGAAAACTCCCCGTGATAGAGAAGAGTCCGCTCTTTGGCGTCGCCAACTCTGACTTTGTGCACTGTACACATCAATGGGAGATCAATGCACATATACCGAAACAGTTCCTTGTTGCCTCCACGGGTTCGAAACATTTTTAGGTATTGGAGGGAATTTAAATTTTTCACAAAAATTCGGAATTTTCAAAGAAAAACAGCTAATCTTTTCAACTACTTCAGCCGCAGCAAAACGCTTTAACACAGATTTTCAACATTGTATTGAAGAATCTTCCATGCCTCACGAGTTTCAAATTTCCAAATTGGCTTGGAGAAAACTCTTTGTAATATGTGTCCGTTAAAGAGATGCCAGACTGTTGAAGGTTAAATTCACGAGTATTCATTAAACAAATATTCCCACATACAATTCTAAATTTGAAATAAATGCTTCAAAGAAAGTGATTACTGCATCATTTACTTTAATTCAATAAAATCCATTCTAAAACAGGGCAGAGTATGGAAAGTAACCAACACGAAACAAATGGCTGATAACCACCAAACAACGATATTCTTAGTGTTATAACACTAACCAATTTGAACAATTTTTAAGGTGGTTTTATATTTATGCGGCTAGTGTAGGCCAAAAAAATATTATCAAAATAAACTATTGCCTTTTCCGGAAGAATAATGAGAAATTTCACATAGCATCCAATTTCTAAAGAATGGTTTTCCACAGATGTTTTCTTCCTAAAGAACTATGATTAGAATTACATGGATAGCAATTTTATAATATTAATTATGTTTGATCTACCCAACTATAAAAAAGGTTGGCTAACTACACAGCCATTAAATATGTAACAAAGAAAAAGTAAGAATAATTTACAAGTCTGCTGAAAAAGTTAAACTCAGAATTTCAAAGTGTCATATGATAAATTATATGAAGCATGGATACATCAGTTGATGAAGATGAATGGACATGAAAATTCACTACTCGTTCAGTGAATTCTTGACGAAAAATTGGAAAAAATTGGGTAGAGTAAATTTTGATCAAGACTGTTCATTGGTGCATTAAATGGAGAAAAACATTAGAGCACTTGGTTTAAAAAATAAATGATTACTGCAGAAACAGAATCAAGAAATCTTTCGATGCTCTTAAATTTTGTCAATGATTCCACTTAGATTATTCATTCAGCATATCGTACATGATTATCTATAACCATAAAATAAGAAAATTTCATTGATATTTTCATATTCTCGACAAACTTTAGGTTGGAATCTTAAATTGTTGACGCTCCATAAATTTTAAATCCACATGCTTTATTGCAAAATAAAAACTCCAACATGCGAATATTGGTTTCCAATAACATATATAAAATTAATGTTCAGAAGTGTCTACGCAATAACTAATTTGAATGAAAAAAGAGATTTTCTATTATCAGAGGTATAAAACCAGCCATATGATAAGGTGTGACCCAAAACGGTCGAGTTTGCACTCATTTAGTCCACGACAGGGATTTTGGGTACTCTTTCTCATGCTATAAAATATAGCCAACGATATTAGAACAGGAATATGAAATGTCGAGTAAAAATTCGATGCACCAAAACTCATTTTAAAATGTATCATAAAAGAAATATTGAAACATACTCTTGCATTTGAATTCTGTCTTCAGAAAGAAGATTTAAAATGGAAGAGATATCTGATTTCACCTAAAAAGTAATGCATATACTATTATGCAATGTAAAATATTTAGAGACATATTGTGAAATATATTTAATAAAAATCTACATAGCACCACATTTCAAAGATTATTCAAAGGCTTGTACATGTACATAAATGTACACATATAATTGGTCCAATAAAATAGCGGTAAATATAGTTGGGATCGCTTTGAAATTAGTATACATAAAAGTATGAAAACAAAATAAAGAAATTGTACGAATATTTGCAATGTCTAAAACATCTAATAAATATGGTATTTTTTATATCAAATGAAGGAATGTGTGTATGAAAAAAGTAAAATATTTTCTAATTATGTATCTCCACTTTCATTTTAGCATCAACCTATAACAGGATATACAATAAAAGCTAATAAATTTTATCACCAAACGATATTTAAGATAAAAGATATACGTACTTTGGTTGATACTTCCTTCATTTTATTAATAGAATCAGCCGCATCAATAATATTTGAGTATTTCTCACTAAATTATCACGAAATTAACAAATAAAAATGAAAATTAAGCTAAATAATAGTTTAGATTACAGCAAGTCGTATGTAATCTAATTTAAGACGTGGCTAATAACTTGTTTTTACTGTAACAGGTGGGCGGTTTTAATTAAAATTTTAATACCACCAGGTTAGCTTTGGAGTTGCATTGCGTCATCTCATTTGTTAATGCGCGTTACTTTCACACTTTTTTTATTAGTCAACGATATGCATTGACACGCAAATATTACGTCAGACGTATTAACTAACAAGCATGGTAAAACACTTTCAAATTCAAGCAAAATGTAGTATCTATGTAGTATCTAAACAGAACTGGAAAGAGACAAAAAACCATGGGGGATGGTGAACCTCACAAGTTTGTGCCGGGCATGGTAGAAAATCCAAAGGTGTTATAAGAAAACGTTTTCCAGTTGAAATTTGTTATTTTTGAAAATAACTGAACAAAATCTTTGAAATGTGAGAACGTAATATGCAATTATCATACAGACAAATTTTCAAAGGCAAAAGACTTGACTATTGAAAAAAAGCAAATTGTGAATTTCGAGCAATTCGTGAAAGCCACTACAAACTTATGCATACTAATTGCGTCACAAAACTAAGGATGAACAACCTTTTCACCCCACATTATTCTAAAATGTATTAAATTTGTGTTAAATGTCGACAGTATATTATAGGCAGTCTCAACAACTGCAACTAAATCGGAAATTTTGGATAGATAGAATGAAATGTGAACTACCAGCCGATACGGGTTTGATTTGAAAACAAAATATCTCTTCCTCAACTTGAAATTAACCATTTTAATGACATGTTTATTATTATTAACCAATTTAATAAGTGTTCTCAGTAAATATGCATTACATTGTTTGCCAATGTTGAGCAATGTCCAAATAGTAAATGATGAGAAACAGAATTATAGACATTACTGGGTGCAAAAAACATTCGTACATAAAATATATTTTAAGAACTGCAAATAAAATGAAATACAAATATAATATTAAGTAAGATGCCTACCCAACAAGAATCTTTAATTCTTCTTTTTTCTCATGAACCTCACGATCGGTCTTTCTTTCAAAGCTCTTTATATTCGAAATGTTTTCATTTATAAAGAGCTTTTCCACATTTATCATGATTTTTCTGAAACTAGATGATTTCTTAATATAAAAACAGATTATGCTAAAGTATAAAGAAGAATATGTGATTGGCAATTACAATCCAGAGAAAATTATGTATGGAGAAAGTGTAAAATAAAAACTTGATTACGAATGTTCAATATTTGCAATATTTTTAACATAATTAAAATAGCAACGAAATGCATTTATAAATATCGTGCTCAACGCGGTGACAAAATATAATGCTGCTATCGCACCATACATTCACCACCACTGGACTACACTATTAAAATGCTTTAACCCAAATTCATACTAAACAATTGCCAATTATAGGTACACACTTAAAAACAATTATTACAAAAACAGGTACACGAAGAATTTAATGCATTATATTCAGAATAACTTTAAGCCGACAACATCAGGCTGTAAAAATTTTCAATCAAAGCAAAACTCAAAGAAAAGAAAATGGTAAGTGTATGTTATGTTTAAACTAACTTTTGTAATGAAATTATGATTCTTCAAATTAGCCAATTCAGCACTGCTAAAAATCAGGACTGTAACAAGCGCCACCGCTTCTCCAGCATACAGATCTCTATAACATGCAACTCAATACATTTCAAAATTTACTATTGTTATATATAGGGAGACAGGTTTGGTATTTTTACATAAAAATAGTGAACTACAGAATGAACCAATGTGATCTATCTTCACAACATTTTTAAGAAAACGCATCCATTCGTTGTTTAGAAATATTTCATATAACTTAACAGACTTACAAACAATACTATTAATAGACTACGAGCATTTAAGCCTGGGGGACCCAAAACGTCAAGCAGTAGCTAAAAAAATATTTTTTTGGTCACACACAGTTACAATTGATCAGATAATTGTAAAAATGTGAGTGTTGCAATTTTTGGCTAATTTGTTACAAATTTGGCCTTGGGTCATATATGACTTGATGGGTCTTATGGTGGGTAGTTCATTATATATAGTAAACTTACTTATAGTAAACATCAAACAAAAACAGCTTTTAAATACTTACGAGGCAAAAAACATTTATTGTAATATTTTCAAATTTTTCTAACTCTGCTATAAAAGGCACATAATCAATTTAAAAACCACGACTTGACAACAATATGTTCATTCACAAAATCCGCCATCTTTTTGATGCAATTATGTAAATGTGTTGCACAATCTTGGCACCAAACCACCGCAGTTTTACGGGTCATAGGTGGGACCTTGGGCTGCAGAAACGATATTTTCTGTCTCACAATAGATAAAACACAGCGATGCTCTAAAATGGTGGGGTCATATATGACCCCAGGTGTCTCCCAGTGTTAATATGTTATTAGAACATATGAAAGTACTTCATCAAATATTTTATGCAAACACAATATAAAGAGCGAATTTAGTTGCCAAAGTATCATGCGCAAATGAATCTGCAATTTAGTTTTCAAAGTTTATTACTAAAAATATTTCAATGAACTATATTTTTGGAATACATAGATAAATTCTTCTTTTAAATCAAAATTGAATTAGTAATGCATGTGTCACAAAAAACTTTTATGTACAGGGATTTTGATTTAAGGTATATTACCTCCTCATTAAAATCTAAATTTAAATTAGATTTGAACTACAATATTTATAGATATTTCAATTTTTAATACAAAAAATTAACCAACAGTTGGAACATATGAATGCTTAAACAAGGACCCATTGTTCTACTTAAGCTTGGTAAAACGGTTATAAGAAATGTTATTGAATAATGATGTCAAAGCACTGTCAATTAAATAAGAAAATTAGCAACAAAAAGTTGAAAATGCAAACATTTGAAAACCTAAATATTATACTTATAGCAAATTTTATGTAGAAAAGATGTTAGCAAAATGAAAAACTTTTAAAAATATCTCATATTTCTCTGATAATCACTGCGCTTTGCTTAGAATGAATTTTTTCAATCATTCAAAAAATTATTGCATGCTTTATGTACTCACCAAAGAATCGACGCCTTAGATTAACCAAATTGATAAAATAGACATACTTGCAATTTGTTCAAGCTCACAAAAGAATATTATTCACAAAATACTATTTTTTGATGGAACACTAAGTAGTTGAAAGAGAATTTAATGAAACAAAATTGCTCAGAATCTAACGACAGTTATATTCAATCTTTGTTTTTACAGTGATATGTGACAAGGGGTCCACAAACTAACAGTAATGTTAAATATATACATCGTTTATTATATTATATATTACCTCCATTTATATTGATTGGGTAATTACAATCACACGACTTTGAAGAAATCGCGATAAATTGATAATAAGAGCTAAAATAATAAAAATCTATTCCTCTGAAAACAACTAAGTTTCAAATAGAAAATAATCTGCTTCGTCGTTAGGAATCAAGCCTTCATTGTCAGTTGACAGCGAAGCAGTTGTTTCCCAAAAAGTGGAGTCCCATTGAGAACTACTCCCATTACAATCACATGCGGAATGCAGCTGACGAACGCTATCATAAACAATGTTCACACTTCCTGATATCTTGCAATTGCTTCTGAGTGTCACAGACACAGTGAATCCATTTGGGTTTCCATTCGCTAACTCTACAATTTCCGATTGGCTAACAATTTCACTTCTGTTTCTAATCTCTGAATCTGCATACTCCACAATGCTTTGACTATTTAATGTTGATATTTGATCGTTTTCATGATAAATTAATGATGAGTCGCTTAGACATTCATGCATTGATAATGAAACCTTACGACATAGTAAATCCCTTAGAGGCATCAAATAGTTTCCCTCGATTGATTGAGCTTCAATTTCATTCAAAATAGAATAGCATTGGCTCAAATTTAACAGGCTACACTCAGAATTCGCCAATGAAATATTACATTGGCAAAACCCACTTTTCACATTCAGGATATTAAGAGAAAGCCAATCCCTACTTTGCAAATGACAAAATGACACTGTCATTTCGAAATGATCGTTCAATTTCCCATCCAACTCATTTATACTAGATACATTTGTTATTTCTTCAAATGACTCGAAATCAATTACTAACGATTCATGATCAAATCTATCTTTATCAAAAGTAATGGACTGTACACTAAATAAAACATTGTTCTGGTAAACATTATAGTTTTCACCTAAATTTCGGTTATTTGAAAAGAATGTTTGTGCATTATTTTGATGAAGTTCAATTACATTTGCTACTGATTCTTCCTCAAAATATATATTGATTTGTTGAGCATTGAAGTGAGCTAGATAGAGATTGGAAAAGAATATTACACTATGCTTCACATCAACTAAAGTATCAGATGCGTTTTGAGATAAAGTATCCACTGATAATTCAAGCAACAGTAATTTTTCTGGAACAAGAATTTCAGAATTATTTATTCGTTCATATCTGACTCCATCGTCTATTTTATCCATATTTCCGTAAGGTGAACACAATTGGCTATCAAGCTCCGAAGACTCTTTGCGGCTCGAATCTTCTGGAATGCAAAATTGCGCAGAATGAGACGAAGATATACTTGGTAAATCCTTAAATAAAGATGGAATATTAGGTGATTTTTGATCTGAAATGTTTATTAATAGAGATTCTTTTACTTCCGCATTAGATAACTTACTAGCACTTTGTGGCTCAACAAGCGGTTCTACAGCAATTGCGTCTGCACCCAACGCTCTATTAAGCAGCAAACAATCTGAAATATTTCCAGACAAATTTTCCTTCGCTAACTCATTTGAAATGTCCATTTTGGGAGGATTAACATCAGTTGAAATATCTTTATCTTCATTAACATTAGCAAGTTCTGATTTACATTCTACAAGTTGACTGCATAGTGAAGGCGTAGAATCAATTCTGAACAATGAGACACTTTCATATTCCTTTGAATTATTTACATCTGTTAAATTTAATGTTATTGAGGTGTATTCAGCATCACAAAGATGTGCTCTTAGTACTCTATCACCACTTATAATTTCAGGTTTAAAATTTATATCATCGTCCGATAAATTTTCACAAAGTTGTTCATTTGGAACGTGAACTTTGCTTGAGTTAGATAATATGGGTGACTGTGCGACATCCTGTTGGATTTTATCCTGAATTTGATCAATTGAAGCAACGTCGCATCCGCATTCGTTCTTAGCATCTTCTGATATGATTTCTGCAATTAGTTCATCAACAAGAATAACTTCACTAGAATTGGAAAGCACAGAAGAGCATTGAACATCAAATGTCTTCAACTTCTTTATTCTATCAATAGAGCAGATTCCAGAATGAATATCATTTGACACATTTTCTTCTACATTGTCATTGCAAGGTTCGTCAAAAGCTATTTCCTTAGATTCACTTGTTGAATACTCCACACCATACAACGATTTTTTCAGAATCTTTTCAACAGATACATCAGGCCGCAAATCTTTTTCTATATCTTGTGATTTGATTTCTCCTTTTAACTCATCAATATCGATAACTTCACTTGCATTTGAAATGATTGAAGTACATTGAAGAACTTCTTCCTGGAATTTATTTGACTCGCATTCGGAAAAATTCTCTAGAATCTTGTCAACACGCATAGCTTCTTTTTGCTTACTGTCTGTATTTTCTGATACCATTTCTGGAATTAATACATCGGTAGAAATAACTTCATTCGAATTTGAGACCACTGAGGCAGACTGCACACCACGAATACAGTCTTTCTGGAAATTAATTAAGTTAATTGCAGCTCCATCAATAAGAGCAATATTTTGAGAAGTATTCTCTTTAAGCTTGGCTACGGTACGGTTCATTTCATTTCCATTAGAAATAGTTGACACATTGCTTATATCAGAAAGCGACTTCTCTTGTATCCTATTGGCAGAAACAACTTGCCTTTCATTAACAAGATTTTCGGAAATATCTTCAGGTATTACGTCATCACTGCAAATTTCCGAAGAATTTGAAATTGCTGAAAAGCACTCAACGTCATAAAGCGAACCTTCATCCATGGAATCAGTGGATGCACCTTGACAAGCAACGTCATTTTGCGTATTTTCAACTAAATCCTCGCAAAAAATCTCAGGACTACGTATTTCAAATGAAAAAGATAAAGTGGGTGTGCAACTAATGTCATTTACAGACTTATTTTCAACTTCGATAACTGTAGCATTTTTAGGGAGGCAATCCTTTATTGCATTTTTCGATAAATTTTCAGCAGGTATTTCTTGTAAAGCTTCTGATAAATTGGATATTGTTGTTGACGGCTCCACATCATATTGTGGATTTTCATCCACTCTATAAAAAGAAGCGTTTTGACATGTATGATCGATAGAATTAACCAATACGTTTTCAATAGGATTTGCAATGATACTGTTAATTTCGCTCGAATTAGATACACTGATACTTGATCTTATATTATGTGGAAATTCGTCAACATCATCTGTTGTGACAATTTGTGTTTGATTTTCATTTTCATTTCTTGCAACACTCTCTTCAAAGGCATTGCTCTGAATTTCTGTTGAACTAGAAGTTGTTGAAACGGATTTTACATCAGAACGTGGATTTTCATTAACGATACCAACAGAGGCAATGTCAGAGTCAGTATCATTTGATGAACTTTGTGATTCATCCTCGTTAAATGCGTCACTGGGAATGTTCATTTCAGATAAATTAGATACAGATAGTATACACTTGACATAGGTACACGTTTTATTTTCTACACTTTCCACATTAGCATGTTTAGGGGAATTCACATCCACTGGACTCTCAGATGAGCATTCTTCAGGCAATGCATTATCATTGTTACTTTCCGAGGAACTTGTAGTTGTTGAAGAACTTTCTATAACACATTCAAAACTTTCTTCAACAATATCAACGACGAGTGTTTCGGATTCACAATCACTTGTACCTTCTAATGGAGCAGTTGTTTCATAAGTATGATTTTTTATTTCTAAATTAATAGGCAAAAGGCACTGACGTGGAGTAGGTAAACTTTCTTCTGAATCAAAGTGTTCAGGTGATGTATCATCGGATGAACTAGTACCATTTGTTATACTACAACTGCCTATTTTCATATTACTTCTGGATTCGCAGGGCATGGAAACGTCAAGTTCTTGGAAAATATTAATCTTAAATTTACTGCCACTGTTCTCTATGTGGCCGTTTGACAGTGAAATTTTCTGAGAATACGACAAATGAATTGAATCGTCTGACCCGCTGTCACAACAATAACATACAATTGCTTTTCTTGATTGACAATTAATATGCTTTTGCTTCCTACGATTTTTGCAGGCATGGCAACTCGAATTAGAAGAATGTGAATCCAAATAATAATCGAAAGATCTGGATAATATCGCACTTGAAGTTGTACTATTAGTGGATATGCTTTCATTGAAGTTTGAAAGTCGGCACATTAAATCCATCTGGACAGGTTTGTTATGATAACGAGCCTTAGTAGTATTCAAAACAGATTGTAGGCCTTCATTTGATTGAATTGTTCTCTTAGCTAAATAGCTTGTGCATACATTAATATGTGTATTGGATTTGCATTGATAATTACGACTAAATTTAATTTTCCTATGGTAAAGATCTTGCAAAATTGTCTGATTGCCACCGCTTCTACAAATACTTAGAAACCCAACCTCTCTTTCGTATATGTAATAACTAAGTCTGGGGAACGAATTGCAAAGAATTTTCCAATAACTACAAGTGCAAAAGGCAACTAAGTGACCCAAAAGCACAGCATCAGCTTCGGTTGGCATATTTGCGAAAACATACACCTTATGTAATAGCGCTTCAGAAATTTTATCACACAAATCTAGAAAAGACTTTTCCACGGAAGCGCTTAACGTACTTCGCTTTGAAAAATAATATAACAAACTTTTCAAATTTGAAGTTAAATTGTCACTAAAGACATAATTAGTTTCTCCATCTAACTGAAAATTCCATTCGATCTCAGAAAATTCATTATTGACTGTTAATAAGAATTCATTGATATCGTTTCTAATACTGCTGCTGAGATTAACAGAAGGTAAAATTTCGTGATACTTTAGGAATTTTAAAATATCTTGCAATCCAGAAAAACTACCCATTGCGGCATGAGTCAGAAGTGGATATTGTTTATCATTCTTTTCATCTTCGTAGTAAATTGTATATTGTAAGCAACAAAGGTTTAAAACTGCTTCGACACAAAGACATTGAGCAAGATTCGCAAAAGAGATAGTCGTTCGATGGGGTTCTAAAAGTCTAAGAGTATTCGGATACAATGGTTTGCTATGTTTTTTCTTAGTTAACATTGGAATGCTTAGTTGACTGAACTACATAACTCAGGTTTGATAGAGAGTTAAAAATATTCCATAGTGGTTATTCATTGTTACAATATTTCGAGGGAAATTTCAATCAGATTTGTTTTAACATTGAACTATAGCTAACAATACTTGAAAACATTTTACTATACGTAATTCGAAATCAATATTTTGTCAATACTAAAAGAAATATAGTCTCATCCACATATAGTAATTAAAAATAAATTAAAATTAAAACAGTAAAAATTAGCATAGCAAAATGAACTAAATTGAGAACAGCAAATCCAATCCAATCGAATAACAACTTAAACAACCATGCTAAAATTAATTTTTAAAATAAGAAAAAACGGTTGTTGAATAGCATGGTTTATACGGAAACATTTTTAATTAAAATTATGTATTAATATTAATTTTCTTTGAATAACTGATCTACACATGAGTAATAGAAACGTAATTAAAACTAAACAAGACCTTTAAAATGATAAAAATTAATATGAAGGATTTTCAAAATACTTAATCGCATCAAATTTGCAATGTACTTATTTATTGGTTCTCGTTATAAAAACGCAAATTCCACGTAGGTTTCACTCCAAGTTGTAAGCCTAGAGATCCCTAAGTATATCCAAGACATAAGAACTGCTCAAAACTTCAAGGGATCCGAAGAATGTAAACTCATTTTTTGGAAACACTTTGTTTAAAATGTGTTCTAAACATATGTTTTAAAGTTGTTTAGTACAATTTAACATGTAATGAAAATATTGCTAATTGTATCCTTAACCCTATTTGATCTGGGCTTTTTGAAGCTTCCCGATCCTGGGGAGAGATTTCCTCCAGGTATCTAACTCTGGATTGGATTACGATATTAAAGCGAAACATTGCACAGAGATTCTTCACATTAGCAATATCAATTTGCAATGTTCAGGAATTTGAGGCCAGTTATTTTTCATTACGTCATTAGGGCTTAAACGTTGGAAATGAATTAAATTTCTTAGAACTCATTCTTAACTTATCAAATGTTCTTGTTTGTCCTGGAAACTTTTCTGATGCTAACAATAAGTTTTTTTACAAAAATTGGAAGACTACCCCCGATTGAAAAACATTATTGTCATATATAAAATAAGCAAATATTTAAGAAATTATTATTAGCGGACTACGATCCTAAATAAATGTTAGGAAAAGTCACCAACTGACATTAAAAAATTTCTAACTTTTTACGCAATAATCAAACGTATAATAGGGAAGGAAATTCCCAAGGCTGAATAGGGTTAAAATCGGCTGAAAAAAATTCAGATGTAATATATAAAAACTTAACAATATAAATATGATAGATATATAAAAGGAATTCTAAAGAAAATTTACAATTTAAAAATAAAACAACTATAACAATAAAGACTGCTGAACTTTGAGTTTGGCCATTCTAACTGACCCAGCGCGGGAAATATTAGCAGCAGGGACATCTTCATCATCATCGTCATCATCATCAATTACTAGGGGATGGAGATTTAACAGTTTTCCGGAATGGTAGTCAAAATAGTTCCTTAAATTTTCAAATGGAATAAGTAGTTCCTTCAATTTGTGATTGGTAACCCCTTGAAATAATGCCGATAAATGCCCAATGGCAACGGCATCTACTTCTGTTTCTTGACCACAAACAAGATAGTTCTTGTCATCTAACTTATCTGAGAGAGTTCGCAGAACCGATTCGAGTATTGAATCTACCTAAAACTAGGTATAAAGCAATCCCTGTAAAATATAATCTTAGCAAAGAAAAAATTACAATTTTTTCATAATCAATATAAATCAAACAATGGATCAATCAATAAAGATATTTCTGACAAATCAAAACAGTTAAATTTCCAGTTAATGCTTATCAACTCGTTTTGACGTTAACTTAACAAATCTTCCATGGAAGCACACTTTAATGGTCATGCGATATCAAGATATCCCAACTGCTTCATTGACAAACTTCTCGATGCAAGCAACACCTTGATTTTCCTTGTGAATGTTCATTATTGGGGCGGCAAGAGAAGAATTTAAAGTTATCCGTTGCACTTTCCTTTGCAGGTGTAATTCATACGTCAAATCAATGCGAAGTTTCTAGTAACAAATGTCAACAAAAGAATGATAATTCTGAAAACCATTTACTTTTGGGTTTGGCAAAAATCTGTTCGCGTTTTATCAAGACAGCACTTAAATGGTAGCTTTTCATACAAGATTTGTCAATTCATTGACAAAACGCATGGATAAGCCTTAACTGGAACCACCACATTAAGCCCGAACTAAGTATTTCGAACCGAAACTACGCAGTATCATAGACGATTTAAAGTCAAAATACAAAAAGTATGCTTTAGATATTATGAATATATCAATAGCGTCCTGAACGCCTACATTTTACAAAGATGAAGCCTCAATTGGTTTCAATGAAATTGCGATTGAAATACAATTAATTATCATAATAGAGTTAACGATATGTAGAAAATGTCGACAGGCCTTGTGTTAATGTCACAACTTCACAATATTAAGTGAAATGGTTTGCTTCCATATATTCTTAATAGAAACCTATGTACTAGTTTCATAAGCAATATTTCTAGATAAAGAATTTAGTTATTTACATATAAACAATAGCAAAATGCTTTGTGGATTATTACTTGAACAAAGAATGTGTATATACAAAAATGAATAAATGTTGCTTAACTAAAGCCAAAGTAAACATTCAAAGTTTTGACACTAAAATGACAGAAAAAGCCAAAAGAGCTTATAAATGGTTCAAAACATACTTTTATTTGAAATTAAGCAATATATTTTCATATCAAAATAAGAAAAAACATTATTTTCAGAAAAACTTTTTATTTAAAACAATAAATTACTTTGTTGAAATAGTGTTTAGGAAAGCCAATGATCGTAATAATAAAATTACTATAAATAGTTTTTAATGCCATTAACGTACTTTTGAAATCAGGCTTTAGGAGTTGTATTTTGATCAACTTTAAATTTAAAACTGCCCGGGATTTTGAAAATTTTTCATGAAAACTTTTTAAACGCTTATTGTTCAAAAATTATTAACGCTATGATTAAACGGATAGCACCACATGATAGAGGATCAACTCAATGGGCTTGGGATATCTTTGTTGCTTCCATGAGCACGAAACTAAGGCTGTACGATTCGACTAATTTTAATTTCGATTCGATTCGATTCAATTTTCATTTGTTTCGATTCGATTCGATTTTTGCTGAATCGCACAATACATGAACATTAGGTATGGAGAGAACTTAAATCGTTCCCAAAAAGTACAAAATTTTCAAAGGAAAAATTGGTAATCTTTTCAACTACTTCACCCTAAAATATTTTAATGATGTATGCAAGAATTGAGCCCTCTTAAATGTTTTCTTTGAAAAAACGAATTTTCGCTTCATGTACATACAGTAATCCAAAATAGATAGTTAAAGCAATCTATATTTTTTAAAATATACATGTATTTAAAAGATGCATCAGATGACGAAGTCAAATTATGTCACCAAACAATTTGCCCTGATATTGAGTTGCGTGAATTTGCAAGTGCGTATAGTGACGTATCCGACAACATACAATACAATATTCTATCAATGCGCTATGTTTTGAAAAAACCAAACGATCTACCAGATTTACACCCCATTTCGACAGCGATTGCAAGAGTAATTGCATGCAAACCGCATTCTTCAGATGTGGAAGCGTTCATGTCTCTTTAATCTTCAATAGCTTTAATTGTTTGTTCCATGCATATGTACAAATAAGATATATACATATTAACAAAAATGTACCGGGAACTTAGATTTACATATACTACAAACTAAGCTACAATAATTAAATTAAAATGCACACAGATATTTAAAATTAAAATGGATTAAAAATAAGTAGTTTCGCTACAGTTTTAACATTTTAAGTATTCTGTTATTATTTTGTTCTGCTAATAAATTGTGTTTTAACAGTTTTTTAAATTCATTTATATTGCTGGCTTTCCTTACAATGATAGGTAAATCATTCCAAATTTGCAAAATGTGGTTGTAAAAGAATTTTCCCAGTATTTGCTTCTTGGATGTATATTGTTTATGCAAATGTTTGCACGGTGATTATATTTTATATATTTCTTGGTTAGTGTCCTACTTCTTGTTTTCAACTGCTTAAACATGTGTACTAAGCTGTTGTACTTGGTTATAGTAAATGGACGAAGCAATGATAATGTTTGCAGTTTTTTACTAACTTGATGTTTACTAATGGAAAACATGACACAGATTGACCAGTTAAACAATCTATTTATACGCTCATGATCAGTCTTAATATTGCTTAAAAGAATGCAAGCATATGTATGTTGAATAATTACAAATGCGTTGATTAAATCTTTACTCTGCTTAAACCGTTTTATTTGTTTTAGATACTGTATTCCAAACGCCATCATACGAATCTTGCTGTTTATGAAGTCTTTACAACAGAAGTGTTGTTCTATTTCCACCCCTAAGTACTTTACTGATTTGCTGTTTTGGATTGGAGATATAGCGTTGGAAACTTTTAGACTTATGTCTTTAGCTATTGCTTCCGATCCACTTGGAGCGAAGATGATGAACTGAGTTTTTTGCGTATTCATTGTTAGCATGTTTTGGTTAAAGTAACTACAGATTTTGGTTAAAGTGTTCTGCAAATTTCTTGTGGCTATTATTGGACCCACATGTCTATTTATGGCACAAATGTCATCTGCATATTGAATTAGTTCCGCGTCGACAATATATGTTGACAAATCGTTTATGTACAAATTGAAAAGAAGAGGACCAAGCACTGTACCCTGTGGAACCCCTTTATTAGTTGCTAAGTATGCACTATATACATTATCAATCCGCACACATTGCTGTCTATTGTTAACGAAGCTGTTCAAAAACATTCTTGATGGAGCACTAAATCCGTAATTTTCTAATTAACATTTTCTAAAAGTTTTTTCATCAAATTTTGCAAAACTGCGAATGTAAATTCTCTTCCTCATGTTGTTGTGGAGAATTTCATTGCTAACAAATAGACATAAGATATGGTCAGAGAATGAATTAAAAATGTGATTTCTGAAAACCATGGATTCAGTATTTGTTAAAAAGTAATCAATTAAATTGTTTCACCTTGTTGGAACATCTTTATTTATTACATCCAGTTAACATTCTTCACAGATAAAGTTTATGTACTTTGTCTCACTTTTGACAAGATAGTTAATGTTGTAGTCCCCCAGCAGCAAAATCTCTTTGTTGAGAGAGAAAGCATTTTGAACTTCTTGCACTTTGTATTTAATGAACTTTCTGCAGAATTGCTTTTTAGGGCAATAACTGATGTTAATAAGAGCAGCTAACTTACACTTTTTTGATTTTCTTAGTTCAACCCAAAGTGTTTCGAAACATGGATAGTTAAATTCTAAGTTTTTACGCCTGGTAGGGTTCATGAAGCTGGGTATTAAAAGCATTAATCCACCGCCTTTTGAGCCTCTGTGTTTACAAAAGTGAAGTTAGATTTATTGAAAATTAAACAAATCATTAGGAGTGTGGATGTTGAGCCAAGTTTCTGTGAATGCAAATATTGTGTTACAATCAAGCATCAAATGCAATTCTTTCAATTGATATTGATGGGCTGGAATGCTCCGTGTATTCAAGTAGGCGATTTTAATATTGTTTCTAAAATTTTTTGATAGAGGTTTTATTTTACTGCTGTCCAAGATTTTGGGACCTGGATTTAAGTGAANGTCTATTGTTAACGAAGCTGTTCAAAAACATTCTTGATGGAGCACTAAATCCGTAATTTTCTAATTAACATTTTCTAAAAGTTTTTTCATCAAATTTTGCAAAACTGCGAATGTAAATTCTCTTCCTCATGTTGTTGTGGAGAATTTCATTGCTAACAAATAGACATAAGATATGGTCAGAGAATGAATTAAAAATGTGATTTCTGAAAACCATGGATTCAGTATTTGTTAAAAAGTAATCAATTAAATTGTTTCACCTTGTTGGAACATCTTTATTTATTACATCCAGTTAACATTCTTCACAGATAAAGTTTATGTACTTTGTCTCACTTTTGACAAGATAGTTAATGTTGTAGTCCCCCAGCAGCAAAATCTCTTTGTTGAGAGAGAAAGCATTTTGAACTTCTTGCACTTTGTATTTAATGAACTTTCTGCAGAATTGCTTTTTAGGGCAATAACTGATGTTAATAAGAGCAGCTAACTTACACTTTTTTGATTTTCTTAGTTCAACCCAAAGTGTTTCGAAACATGGATAGTTAAATTCTAAGTTTTTACGCCTGGTAGGGTTCATGAAGCTGGGTATTAAAAGCATTAATCCACCGCCTTTTGAGCCTCTGTGTTTACAAAAGTGAAGTTAGATTTATTGAAAATTAAACAAATCATTAGGAGTGTGGATGTTGAGCCAAGTTTCTGTGAATGCAAATATTGTGTTACAATCAAGCATCAAATGCAATTCTTTCAATTGATATTGATGGGCTGGAATGCTCCGTGTATTCAAGTAGGCGATTTTAATATTGTTTCTAAAATTTTTTGATAGAGGTTTTATTTTACTGCTGTCCAAGATTTTGGGACCTGGATTTAAGTGAATATCACCAGCCTGCAACAACATCAACTTTATGTAGAAAGATTTAATTTTCCGAAAAACGTAGCGAAAAATCTTAGCAATTTCACTTATAAAAATGTGGCTTGTATTAAACAAATATGGTTAATTTTATACGCTAATTGTGAACTATTATCGTTTGCAATAATGCTATCTAAGTGAAAGTTTTTGAAGCACGCACATAATAACATAGTAACATAAAAATAAAAGTACCTTTTAATGATACTTTTAGCCATCTTAATTGAGTTTTTCTAAAAGATTTTCCAACAGTCGTTTTAAGTCATTTTTTGCTGTGCCATTTGTTTCTTTGTGTTTCACTGCAACAACATTCTGATAGCTACGGCCAGATACTATATAATTCGAAATGAATGACCTCTTTTGATTTTGCCCAATATTAAAACGATTGTGAAGTGTTTTGCGAACCAAATCATAATGATTAAAAAACACTTTGATTTTCCTTACTATGAGGGCAATTCCTTTCTCGAAAAATTTATACCATCTATTGCGAATAAGTTGCTGTTAATTTGATTTATATTTTCACCGACAATAAAACTTTCGAAAAGCTTAATAATACTAACTTTCTCATTTTGTTCAACCACGTCGTTTAAAACGAAATTGTAGCAGTATATGTAGCTGTTTTTTGATATTGTCTCTTCTTTTGTTATTGGAGTAGCAAATCCAAAAGGTCATTTTTGAATTCATCAATCGCCAATGCTTTTTCTTTTGTGCAATTTATTGCATCGATTATTCCCGTGTTCACAATGACAGTTCTGATATCCACTTTTTCATAGGATTTCACTGCTTCTTTAAGTTCAACTGTGTTCTTATCTTTGTAAGATTCGTTTTTCAGTTTGAATATGCTTAAAGATGGAATTTCCAATGCAAAAGAGTGTTGTGTCTCTCGGTAGCTCCTTTACTGTGGTTTTTACAAACTGAGGAGTTGTTGACAATGGTAATTATGCGTTACTTGGGGGATTTTGAGATTGGTTTTGAGAAATAGAGTTAGTGCGCTCACCATTTCCGTCTCCTTCTAGCCCAAGCGCATTTAAATTTGAGTTTAAATTCAAATTTTATAATACTGTAAAAACTGCCAAGTATTTTGGGAAGTTATTTAAAGAATGTACTGTACGTGAAACTCAATATGCCACCTGAATTTGATGTACGAACATCAGTTACTCACTGGCTTCAACAACGGAAGAGGCATGTCAAGCCCGCGCACAAAGCACAAGTTCAAGAATGGTAGAACGGCTTTTTCCAAGAAGCTGGTCAACAAGAAAAACCTGAAACTAAGAAATCAAAAATTGGCTTTTAGTTAGGTTTTACGGTGTAAATTTACCTCTTTTTTGAAAAACAATGTTTTTCAAAATTATTCGCGAGTAATTTTCGAATGAAACAAAGTGTGTCATTGGAATTATAGGTAATTTTAGGTCTTGCCTCAAATAGTCGAAGTGGAAAATCCGTCTATTTCCATATTGTAATTACACAAATGCGTAATTAATTTATTTATACATACAATATGTATATTTGCTATCGATTCCCCATTTCGGAACTCCTGTTAGACTATGTGATTGGTAGCAAGAAAAGTTACAAAACACGTCTCATCGCTAATTTATTTCGGTTTTTAGATGTGCGATTTTACCAAAATGTTACAGATTACGCGTGACCAATCACATAGTCTAAATGTAGCATTAGCATTCACATTTTCTTCATTTATGGTTTCATTCCCATGTTAGTAAAATTCCATTAAAATATTTAGTACCAGTTAAAAAGTACAAGGCATTGAATGCTCCCGCAGAATGCTAAGAATTATGCATTTTCAATGTATATAAAGTAAAACAAAAATATTATGATAAATTTACATTAAAAAGAAACGGTAATAAATATAACTATATTTTTAACCATAAAAACATACCTCTTCAATAGACTTCTTATTCCAATCGATAGAATAGAGATAATTATTTTGCTGACGACGCATAAGAAAGGGTAAAACGTAATTCAACGGCCAACAGCTTTCAGATCCATAATGAACTTGAGTGTTCTGACAATAAAATGACTCATCACGCCAAGCGAGATACGTTTCCACGCGACTGAGTTGTGAATCGATCAAAGAAATAAAGGCCTTAACCTCAACTTTTGCATTATCTGATAATTTAGAAGATGGCATGTAACCCTGTTTCTAAATTATCTCTTAAAGACGAAAACTAATGCTTTTATCACAGGGTTGGCATGTTATAAACATGACTTTTCACAATGTTTTTTAAATGGTGTTTTTTTCAAATCGTGTTGTATTTGTAAAAAACACACTTTTTCAAGACCTGTTTTATCATGAGTTTCATAAAAAATAAAAATACGTAATATGTTGAACCGCGTTTAGTATAACCAGTGTTGAAACAGTGCCGTGCTCGCGCCGACATTGAAATGCGTATACAATATATTTGTTAATTTTATTTTCTAAATCTATTAATTTGCATACTAAAATCATTGAAATTTGATTTCATGAAAAATTTTTTAAACTATTGCACAATAAACTTCTGCCACTTTCGTTTTATTGTGGCATAACAAAACAACATACCGATATAAGAATTGTATGAAAGTTATATAGGTATATGTACTTAAGCACACCAACGTATTCTGCAATACAAAACAAAATGTAAAATATTTTACTTATTCCTACACCGAAACCCGGTTTTGGACAGATATGTGATAAAAATGCGCTACTTGACAAAAATACCAAAATTGTTTCATCTAAAAAATACTTTTTAGATCGCTTATTTCCAGGTGAATATAAAAATTTATACTTTAAATCGCATTTTAGATGCACAAATATATCATTTTGAAATATTTTGTTTGGAATTTTGTGAGGCAGCGACTGAAGCAAAACCTGGGATGAAAAAAATAAATCCGAATAAAATGTAAAATTACAAATGATCGAAGTGCTGGGGCCAAATCCAAGTTAAATGAAACAAGCAATACTGAATATCATGTTGTGCAATAAAATCGCAAAATATAGGGAAGGATCTATTCCAGAATCTCTTTAGATCCGCTCGTGGAAACACTGTGCAATTAAATATCAGCGGGAAATAACTTAAGTTGATCATTATCAATGTCTAATATGCATGGAGGAACTTTTGTTAAATGATGTTTTCTATTAGCGTTGTGGTTACCGCAATCATATTTAGAAATACAGGAAAAGGATGGTAAATTTATTATAAGAAGCTGTATACTTAAAACAAACATAACTTCATAAACTGTAGCTAATAACTAAGTATAAAAACCTTAATATAAGATATAATATCATTAAGACCAGTAGAGATGCCATGAACAGAAGAATACAAAAGAGGCACGGTGTTGCCGTCTGGAGACATGAATTGCGCTCTATTATCATACACAATTTGATGATCTAGTCGGCACACATTTAGGAGAGCTTCTACGCAACGACACTGTGCTAACTGTGGAAGGGTAATGATTGACTGTGAAGGTGTATACAAAACTGTGTCAAATGGCCAAGGGCGAGGAGCGTCTGGAATGTCTTCAAAAAGCGAAGCCGCTGACATTACAAATCTAAAATTAAACTAACATATTATGCAGAAATTTTTATGCAGTATCAACCAAGAGAAGAAAAGATTTACATCCAACTAATATCACAACATCATAAAAGTTACACAGTCCAAAACAATAAATAGATAACTACGTATGATATCCCTGAACTTATTTTAAAGTGCATGCAACATTAAACATATAAAATATAGGTAAATTGATACATAATTATTTTGATTGTGCCTATCTCTTTCATAGCCTCGATATATATATATATATATATATATATATATATAGCGGTGCAAAATTAAATTGTTTAAATATTTTAGACACGATTCTAAACACGAAAATTTTATTTATTGGAAACCCTAGCTTTTACTATTGTTCTATAGTATTGTTTTTTACAGCTAAAACTACTATTAATTTTTTTAGTCTGAGTAATCTAACGGAAGAATGAAATTAATTTAAAAGAAATAGAAAAACAATTTGTGCAAAACTAAAATAAACATTATTAAAATAGAAAACTATTAGCAGCTATGCCGACAATTGCTTGCTATGATGTTGTAAGTCCTTTCCTTCATGGAATCAATGAGATCAACAATAGAATAATCGGTGATGTTGTCCCATGCTTCTCGGATTGCTTGGCGCAGTTCAGCAATAGTGTCATACTGTCGTGCGTCAAGATAAACATCATGAACAATCAGAGTCCAGATGTTTTCGATTGGGTTGAGGTCTGGAGACAAAGATGGCCAGTCAAGCAGTGTAATTCCATGTTCTTGAAACCACTGTGTAATGTTGTGCGTGCCTATGACAGAATGAAATTGAATAAAAAATTATAACACGAAATTTAAAAAAATATACCTTATGTATCGGTGCATGTTCTGCTGAAATAAGAAAGTTCGACTACAAATAAGTTCTCCATTGAAATCCAAATCGAGGTCATCTAGCATTGTCTGATAGGAGCCAGCAGTCATACGACCTTGAGGAAATTGCATTTCCAACTTTCCGCCAAATCCAAAGCCGCCCCATACCATTACTGAACCTCCATCACCTTGACGTTTAAAATAAAACTCAAAATTGGACCCCAGTCCATGCCAGTAATATTTCAAGCAGTCTGGACCATCGAGGTTGAATTTTTTGTCATCTGTAAAGATGACTTTTCTACACTCTTTATCCCACGTCCTGTACTTCCTACCAAACTGTCTTCTAGCCTCTAAATAGTGTTCTTTCCACTGCGGTCTGGCAAGCATCTTTCTCCAACAAAGATTGCGTCGCTTGAGCTCACGTGATACAGTCCATTTGCTAACATGTAAAGAAATTTTTCGAGCTATTGCATTGCAGCTAATCGTCTTATGGCCATTTAGTACGAGCCGAATTCGCCTGAGCGTTCTTTGGTTTATTTTTCTAGGCCTTCCAACAGGTTTTCCACTTTTCCCCTTGTTTGCTCCATTAATAAATTTTGAAACTGCTGACTTTGAGCGACTGATCATTCGTGCGATTTCTGATACGCCTTTTCCAGATGATTGATATGCAGTTATCTGACCCTTCTCAAATTCTGTCAAAGGCTTAGCAAGTGGCATTGTCGGGTTGTGAGCGCGGATAAATAAAATGTGATTCAACGTTGAAAATGCAAAGTGAATGTTAATTTTTTTGAATGTGTTTCTTTAGTTTTGCACAACTTTCATTGGTTGGTTTTAATTGGCCAATGTGCTTCTTTGAAATTATGTTGCGACACATTCGTTTGTTTATCTTCTCATGTGGGGGTGTGCTTCATCATTAAATATTCTTCCTGTTGATTATATTTTATGACTCAGTATAAAAAATTTGAATGCATGAACATAGTCTTAATGAATTAAAAATATCGTTTCTTTAGTTTTGCACCGCACTATATATATATATATATATATATATATATTAAAAAATTTATATATTTATTATAAAATTATTTTATTGTATTTATTATTCTATTTGCAAAAAATTAAAAAAATTTTTTTGTGGAGTACTGTAAATATTAAAATATAGAGAGAAACTATAATAGGTACAATTCAATACAAACAGATTGGTTGTGCGAAATAGGCAGCTGCCTGATAGAAATCATGTGCAACAGTTGTCAATATCAAAGTGATCAAGTACAAATGAAATGTATTTTTTTCTAAAATATTTTCTGATGCCAAAAACTAGCACGAAAAAGGTTCTGATCCTAAACAACATACCAAATTAGCAACCTCTTATTGTAGCCATTTAAATCATACTTTTATAAATTTGATATTTTAATCGATGTTGCCTATTTGTAATTAAATAATGTTTAATTGAAATCAAAAATTAAACGACGTAGGTAGAATTTTAACTTTAGAAATATCAGAAAAAGAAGTAAATAAAAAATATATTCTATAATAAAAATTCATAATTTTCAAAAATTATTCATATAATCTTTTAGCTAGTAGAATTTTCAGTGGAAAGCTGTTGAAAATATTCTAAAATTCGTTTGAAAACTAGCAAACGCAGATGTTGACTCGTAATAGCAAGTATTCGAGATTTTGCAACACTGTCTATAGGAATTGTATCCAACAACCTCCAATGCCAAACAGGACCATTTTCAGATGAGGATCCACTGGTATCATTGAATGATTCTGCAGACATCCAACGAGAAGCAAGTTGCCGCACATTGTCATCCATTGGCGAGTTAACATCTACTTCATCTGTAGAATCTTCAATGAATTCCACGAGTGCCGAATTATATCCATCAATCACCTTGCGTTCCATCACCTAAGTTTTAAAGTCTATAAACAACATTCAAAATTAATAAGTGAAGTAATTTACAGTTATTTTAGCTCTGTAAAAATGTAAAATTAATCAATCGTTTCAGATAATGAATTAAAGTGACGAACATCTATCGTAGCAGTTTCACTAAGCAAAACACAGATGAAAACACTTTACTAATTCGATCGATGAACCCCTTAACACTTGCACTAAGGAATATAGATAAAAAATAAATAAGCCTTCATTCTATTAACACAAATGAATTATAAAATTATGGGAACACAAAATATGCATTTTAAAAAGTTATTATTCTGCCATCCATGAGACGAAAATTCCAAATAACTAATTTGATAGGCATCAAGAAATGGTTTATAAATTTAGTGAAGCAAATTCAGTGACTAATAGTAGAATAATCGATATATTAAGAACAGTGTGGATGAGTCATTTTCCCAATAGCAATTATCAAATTTATCGGCTTGAGTTTGAGTAGAAGTCAGTTTTCAGATCAATTGGATTTTATAAATAGAAACAAGACAAAAATAAAACATTATAAAGCTAAAACAATAAATCCTTGCTCAGCACCTAAGATCTAAGGAACGTGTTCAAGGACATGCAAAATTACGATTAGTAATAGAAACGATAATTTTAGAACCTTAATTAAAGATATTTGAAATTGCATTAGCTATGTAGCATTGGATTATTATATAGTATATTTCGAAATTGCTTACCTTAAATCGGCGAGCACCAACTGTTTTCACGAAAGAGGTTCCATCTGATAAAAAATTTGTGTTAAGGATTTTCAAAGTGCAACCATATTCGCTATAATCTCCTTCTTCGTTAAGAGGGACGCACATTCCAAATTCGCGAGTGCCATCATCGATACAACGCCGTAACATTAAGCGATATCGAGGCTCAAATATATGCAAGGGGCAAATAATTTCTGGAAAACTGATGGTGCAGACAAATATAGGCATTTCAGTGAAGTTACATTCTTCAGCGTCAGTGGAAGATGTTTCTCTTACTTCATTATACTTCTCAGGAAAACATAGTTTAATAATATTATCCAAGCAGTTATTTAGACGTAATTGATGAGGTAAAATAATTTCATGTGCTTTGCAAATGGGACAAAACTGGCCATGATCAAGACATCTTTGCAAACAAGTGCAGCAAAATGTGTGTCCACATGATGCTGTGATGGGTCTAGTAAATAAATTGTAACAAATACTACATTCCAAATCGTCAAGAGAAATCTTAGTATGAAGTAAATATTGTATTTCATTTTCGGGTATGATTTCAAACTCTAATTGGGAAACAACATCGTTAAAATGATTCAAAACTTCACAAACAATGTTTTCCCTATCATTCGCTGAATTTAAATACAATATAAATTCTTTCAAAGAATCTTGTACTAGTTGATTTGACTTGTTCAAAAAAGCACAGATAGCAAAATCACAAAAGGCTTTCTTATGCATGTTCAACTCAATAAGACACAAGGCTCTAAGATAATAGGCCTTCATTAATGATGGGTCCATTTTAAGTGCATTATCGAAACATTCAATAGCAGCATCAAATTGCTTATTGTAACTGAGAAAACTACCTTTAATGCAGAGACCACCTGGAGATTTCGGGAACACAGCAAGATATTTGGCGATAAGTTCCAACTTGATAGAAACATCACTATCCTTAAAAGAGTGAAATATTGACGATTTACTAATCGTTACTTCTTTCTGATGTGGTTCCAAAATAATATTTAGACAAGATTGTATTTTCAAATTCACTTTGCTCTCTTTAAAAATTGAACCGCAAAGGCAAGTTTCCTTCAACATACTTAAGCATTCTGCACAAAACGTATGCCCACATCGAAGGGTGAAAGGAACGACAAATATACATTGACAATAGGGACAGAGAAATGGATAAGCGTTCAACTCTTTAACCAACAAGTTGGAATTTTTTACTCTGCTCACTGCATCAACAAAGAATTCTACTAATTCAGTAACTTCACAGCTATCAATAATATGACTCAAACGTTCGGAATTACGATCACAATTCATCTAAAAGACTAAAATAATTAGAGCATTTAAATTAATTTATATTTCACAAAAATTTAATCAATAGAGTTTATATAGACTTAGTTTAAAATATTTCTACCAACAGTGTATATGTATATATAGAGTTTTTGTTTGAAAGGCCTACATTTTACGTTAAGTCTCTATTAATTACTTCTCCAAGATAGTTAACGGATTTGCTTTGACTAATCACATCCATTTCTACGTTAATTTTGATATTATTAGAAAGTTCTTGGAATTGTTTGGTGTGAAAAAAATTAATTGTCTTATCAGGATTAGTTTTAACTTGTTTTAATGAAAATACTCAGATTAATAATATAATTTCATTGGTAATGAGAGAGAGAACGTTTATTGATCTAAATACAAGAAAATAATCAGCTTTTATTATAAGCACTAATCATTGCCGGGAAGAATTGCCTTTCGCGCAATGATAGCCGGTGCCGGTGGTGTGACTGGATGAGTCTGCCAGGGGTAAGTTGACGTTCAGGAATATAATGTGATAGGTGATGCGAAGAGTGGATTATTTTCTTAAATAGAGAAACAGAAAAATTCTTGACTCGCTAGCTGTAGGATAACACACTAACCGACTCGCGAATAATTCTCTCGGGAAGTCTAAAGATTCTATCGACATTGGAACAAGTTGTTGAGTTGAGACCGCAGAACACAGGGGCACAGTAATCATATAAGCAGCATTGGAAAATAGCCTTCAGCGTGCCAGGGGTACAAACATCATGA
Source organism: Hofstenia miamia (assembly GCA_900660155.1). Classification (NCBI taxonomy): domain Eukaryota; kingdom Metazoa; phylum Xenacoelomorpha; order Acoela; family Hofsteniidae; genus Hofstenia; species Hofstenia miamia. Next base: position 641,503 of record CABFPE010000413.1, on the reverse strand, counting down.
AATTGTCGCAACATAGTGAATCTGGAAACAGCTTTCCTGTTGAGGACCTCGAAGTGGGTTTTCCAATTTAGGTGTTGGTCCACATGAACTCCTAGGACCTTTATATGACTGCTGAGAGGAATGTCATCAGGAGCACTAATATTATCACTCACGCAAGAAGTTCTAACAATCATTTGCTGCGATTTCTTCATGTTGAGCCTGAGACCGTTTGACTTGCAAAACTCACTGATGTGATTGAAGTCTGTGGCCACCTGAAGACACGGACTGGGAATCCGAATGATTGAGCAAGGGGCCGATGAGTGAGCCCTGTGGAACACCGCTAGTGACAGGATACAATTTGCTCTTTTCACCGAGATACTGCACATACATGAAACGATTCCAGATGTAACTGGAGAACCATTCCACAATGTTCCGGGGCNAATAGAGAAACAGAAAAATTCTTGACTCGCTAGCTGTAGGATAACACACTAACCGACTCGCGAATAATTCTCTCGGGAAGTCTAAAGATTCTATCGACATTGGAACAAGTTGTTGAGTTGAGACCGCAGAACACAGGGGCACAGTAATCATATAAGCAGCATTGGAAAATAGCCTTCAGCGTGCCAGGGGTACAAACATCATGAAATTGTCGCAACATAGTGAATCTGGAAACAGCTTTCCTGTTGAGGACCTCGAAGTGGGTTTTCCAATTTAGGTGTTGGTCCACATGAACTCCTAGGACCTTTATATGACTGCTGAGAGGAATGTCATCAGGAGCACTAATATTATCACTCACGCAAGAAGTTCTAACAATCATTTGCTGCGATTTCTTCATGTTGAGCCTGAGACCGTTTGACTTGCAAAACTCACTGATGTGATTGAAGTCTGTGGCCACCTGAAGACACGGACTGGGAATCCGAATGATTGAGCAAGGGGCCGATGAGTGAGCCCTGTGGAACACCGCTAGTGACAGGATACAATTTGCTCTTTTCACCGAGATACTGCACATACATGAAACGATTCCAGATGTAACTGGAGAACCATTCCACAATGTTCCGGGGCAGCTTAGCAGAAAGTTTCTCAATCAATAAATGGTGCGGAACGGTGTCGAAAGCTTTGCTGAGATCATAAGCCTGGACTAAAGCGAGGTACCCGCTATCTAGTATCTTGTAGATTTCATCGACTAGGACTAGAATTGCAGAGCACGTCAATTTCTGGTTCTGGTAGGCAAATTGCCATTTGTCAATGAGAGGGTATATCAGGGGCCGCAAGCTCAGAAGAGCAAAGTGTTCAAGGCACTTTGAAGGTATCGGTAAGAGCGATATTGGTCGCAGGTCATCTATCGACGAGTTGCGCAATCTTTGGCAAAGGAGACACTCTAGAGATCTTGAACTCCTGGGGAAAATAGGACGTCTCAAGGGAGCAGTTGATTATGTGAGCCAGCGGATTGGCTATAACATGGGAAATACTTCGATAAAGTTTGTTAGGTATACCATCTGAACCAGTACCATGCGGCCCTTGAGGAGTAGCTGGGCGAAAGTCGTAATGTGGTTCTGCTACATGATCTGGAATCGGGCTTTGGTTGTCACCATTTGACATCGCTGCCCCAAAGTTGCAGGCTATGGCGTCGAGTGCAGCTGAGATACTGGGAAAATCAGAGAATATCTGACTCAGTAGGGAGTTCTGTTTGCCTTTGGTGAAGGAGTGGAAGAGATCCCACGAATCTCGCGCATTCTTCAGATTGGATGCGCAGTTTCTTAGCTCGGTTTATGGCGTTATTGTACTTTAGAGGACCCAGTTTGAGTGACGTCATAAAATGGGTATTAAACTCTAACCTTAATCCTAACCCTACTCCCCAACCAATGCAATTGTATTGCATTTCATCTTGTTGATTAATTTTTTGCAAAATTTTTAAGTTTTGGGGTAGGGATTGGGGTTAGGGTTAGAGTTTTATACTCATTTTATGACGTCACTCAAACTGGGTCCCCTAAAGTACAATAACGCCCGGTTTATACTCATTGTCAGCTTCCGGCAAAGTTCTTCGTGGCATTTCATGTAGCCCTGCTTAAAGGCCAGGTTCTTTTTCTGCTTGATATCCAAGATTGCATTCCGACATTATTTATAATACAAAGATACTCTTCATCGTCAGACGCAATCTCATACATTTCAAAAATTTCGAATAATTTGATTCAATCATAGTGGTATTATTTTTTCAAAAATTAGTTCAATTACGTAGTATTAGCAAACACATGTTCTTTATAGCTAAATGTGTCAAAATTATCAAATCAATATCCTACTACATATTTTGATTTAAAATGAAATTTACACTACCAAAAATTCAAACTCTATGTGATCAAGTAATCGGTCAGGTTAGCAACATATTTGTCTATCTATTTGACACAAAAATAAAATTAAAACACATATCTACTTAGAGACACTGCGTATTACAAATGCGACGATTGACATAACATAAGACATTTTGACAGCTAATAATGAAAATTTTGATTATTTTTCATCATGTTAGATTTATTTAAAAACCGCAATTGCAAGGAGAGTTTACAAGTACTAGGAATATTAAGAACTCGAGCTTTAATGAGCTTGCAAAACTCAATCAGATAAACTTGGAAAACAAATAATCAAAACTAAGGCTTTTACTTTATCAAAAATCCACTAAAAATTTTGCAAAAATTGAATTGTTTTAAATTTCAGCTGCTTTATCAAACACAAATAATTATGTTCTAGCTAAAAAGGCTTGGAAATAATGTAAAAAATATTTCTCTATTTAAAAACTCAAAATTAGGGAAAATTTTATCAAACTCAAAATTTTAAAAAAAACTCGAACTTAAAATGCAAAAACTCAAAATCAACTTGAAAACCTTAGTCACAAGATACAATTCCATTGGATGTTTCAGTTCAATAGGGGTAAGCTTCTCCCATAAATGTTTTTTCAAATATGGAATTCCCTAACTATGATTTCCATCAGGGTTCTTTGTCAAGTTTGAATTAAATGGTCTGAGTTCACGTTTTTACATTTTGAGTATTTTTTGAAGAAATTTCTGAGTTCAATCAAGTGTTGGCAAATACCCAGTATCTAGGGAAAAATAAGCATTTTCTGAGCTTTGTAATCAAAAAATATTTATTGCAATGAGGTAATTTCATGAAGCTTTGAAGTGTTTTAAAATATAATTTTTTATGGAAATTTTTAAAAAAATGCTTTCCAATTGGTGAAATTTCCTAACTTTTATTATTGCCCATTTTGTTTTTATCCCATTAAAATTTTCAAATTTGTTATGTCATTTCTGACCTTTTAAATACTGAACACTAAAAGTGACATGTATTGGATTTTTTTATTATGCATATATTTTTTATTTTTTTATTATAATATATAATATATAAAATATAATATATTTTTATATTTTTTTAGGATTTACAAGTTTTTACATTTTGAGCTCACCTGCTTTTTTGAAGAAAATTTAAAGTTTAATGGAGTTATTTCAGATTTCATTATGGATTTTTATATTTATTATATTCTTCAAAATAGAAACTTTTAAATAATTTATTTTTGCAAAATTTTCAAATTTGAGTATCAATGATTTATTTTCTGAGATTTTTTATTGCAAACTTATTTGAGTTGTTGACATTCCTGATGAAACTTCAATAAACCTATATGTGTAAGATGCAACTTAGTTTATATTTTCCACTTTCAGAAGACATGATTTCAGATTTTCATATATTTATTTATTAGTATAGTAAACAAATATCACCCAGCATATAATATATGTATAATGTATAATATAAATAATTTTTTACAGTATTTTCAAGTGGATTGAAGTGAGTTCAAATATTTATGATTTCCCTTCCAAGTTTTCTAAATTGAGTTTTATGAACAAGTGTTCAAAATTCAAAACCTGGTTGCAGCCATGATTTCATTAAATTTGTAATTGTATATTTAATCAAGAAATGTATTTCTTTATACTGCATTTTGATTAGTTTTCTAAGTACAAGAAATAATTATAAATAAAATCTAAATTTATAAGTAATGATATATCTTGTGTTTTGTACTTTCATAATATGAATCTAGTTTATAAATGCTAATTTGGTTTTTTTCATACTTTGATGTCATACAGAAAAATTATTAAAATTTTTTTTCATTTAGTATTTTTGATGTAAGTAGTAATGGTGTAGAATTGCAGGGAAGAGTTATGATTGAAGGTTGTAAAGTTTACCATAGCAGAGAGTGAACTGCATTCCAACAAAAGAAAGAAATCTTGGTAGTTCACTGATTTGCCTAATAAATACAGAAATTCCATAAAGAACTCCAGCAGTGATCAACTCACACAGCATCATGCTGAAGCCATATCCACAAAGCCATCCTTACTCGCCAAGGTGATAATTGTGTGTCTCAAGTTGTAATTTCTAGCTCAGTAAACAATTTATATCTATTTCTATTATCTCAGCTCATAATAAACAAAAGGTGCATAATTGCTGTGCATTCACATTTGCCAACAGCATAGTACATTTGCAGTGTGTTAATATTATGTGCATGTACAAATTGATTGAATTGAAAGTTCTTATTCCCTACACTTAACAGTAACCTAAAGTGACCACAATCTGGGCTGTCACCATTAAGGAGCTATTTGTTTCCTCACACCCAGTGCAGTTTCCTCCCAAATTGTCACCAGAACCTTAAGCAATAATTATCATAACCAAATCCTTGATGATGAATCTAAAAGGGGTTACTAGATAATAAAAGTGAGAAAAGATCAAATGCAGTTGAGGAAGACAAATTTATTGTGTGCTTTGCTACAGTAGTCTCAGTTATTTATTACAAAAATTGTAAATTATTACCTAGATACTGTTTACAGTTTCAAACACAATTTCCCTTGCAAAGTTAAAACAAGCAATCACACATACTTTGAACTGAGGGGACAAAAAATATTTCTATCAAATAACTACACTTGAATATGTGTACAAATTGAATTAAAGAAATTGATACAAATTGTTAGCACCAAAAAGATGTAACACCTTTTCAGAGTGCCAAATAATAAAATCGAAAAATAAGGCCCCAAGTGACTCTACAATGGCAGAGGCAAAGACATACCACAATTGACCTTTTGACCTTAGTAGGCTTGTCTAGTGTAAACTGGTAATTCTGGTAGTTATAAACTTTGGCCATCTGTCTACCTCTGGTTTCATTGGAATATATTGTGTTTTGTTGGTAAACAATGTTGTTTGTAGTCTATTGTTTAAAATATAATCAATCTTTTTTTATATTTAAAGGTTGAGGAATTTTCAAAACCCCATGAGATTAGAATCATTGCAATCTATTGTTCAAAATGTAACAATTTTTTATACACATTAAATAAATAATTTTCAAAAATAAATAAAAATACATGTTTACACAGATGCATAGTCTCACTATACAGAAAAATTGAATGTTTATAAATAATAAATTTATTAACCAAGAAAATATACAATGCACTACTAAATGATATAGTTCATATTGCAAATTTCATCTACATTTCAATGAAAATTATCATATTCACCATACCTTTATTTTGGGATTGGAAATGCTGTAGGAAACAAATGCAATGTGTATTTGCACATTGTGAATTTTGGATGGTGGCATCTAAATTAATGATTAATAAACAAATCAAATGGCATGATGTTCAAAGTATAAAACACATAACAATTAAAAGCCTCAACAAAAGCAATTAAAAATGTGCATTAACAAACAAACTATGTTTTTATTTATAATAAAGTATATAATTAATACAACATTGGAGGTTAAATTCATAGCAATTTGTTAAAATATAATAGATTATGTTTTTAAAAGAAATATCTGTAAAACTTGACAAGAAATAATTTTGCAAAAAGCATTAAAAAATCAAAACAATGTCTGTGATTTAATTAGAAAAAAACTCACCAAAAAGTTTGAAATCTTTCAGCATAGTTTTTCCATCAATGTGAAATTCCATTATACCAGTTGTGTATATTCATATGTATACAAAGTTGTCCTTTTTCAACATTATGTGGTTTTATCTATTCCCATTGTTCAAGTGTCAAAATGTATCAAATTGTAAAGATTGTTATCTATCAAACGTGAAATTCAAATCACTTTAACAATTATCACAATTAAATAAAACATTTTCAAATCATAAAAATAAAATTCTTTCACAAGTTGGAAAGCAATCTCAATTATTATTACAACATGTTTTCCCAATTTATACACTTATGTAAATGAAAGATGCTACAAAACTAAAATGTTAATAAATTAAAAAGATTTATCAATCACAGTCTCTGGTACAAATGAAATAAATATTTTTTCAATATGTTAATCTCATTGAATTTAAGAATAAAATATTTCAAAAATTATTGATAATATTTATATTACTGATATAAATTGGTTATTAACATTTATTGATACACATATATATATCCCACATTCAAAATAACAAATGACTAATTAATTTTACATTGTAAAAAATTGTTTACACTCAAATTTCATCATTGTCTTTCATATTAAGAGTTAAATAAATACTGCTAGTATCATTGAAATGAATGAACTCATCATTTGATGAATATACACTAATTGTAATTCTATTAATGAATAACTTTGAAGTTGGTTTATAAACATACATGAGCCTTTTCATAATTGATGAATGGCTGATCATTTATACTATATACTGTGAATAAGGGTATTTGATCCAATAATGGAATGCTACCATTCTGATAATGCTGACAAGTAACTATATCACTATAAATTATAATATTATGCTTTCAAACCATTGACAATTTGATAGTGATGATCAAAATCCAAAATTTCACCTACCTGATTTAATTCAAATTCATTAGGTGTATCATTTTTTATCACTACTCTTCCACTGGTGATTTCAAAATCCAATTTCCATACTGTTGTCATCAATGGCAAATGTTGTAAAACTATGAAATAGTTTTTCAAAACTTTTTCATCATTTGTTTCAGATTTAACAACTGTCAATTCAATTTTTTTACATTAATATTCATATTCATATTGGTCTGTGAGTAGGTATTTCAGCAGTTTTTAAATCAATTTATGTTTGGTGCTTTCCAAATATTGATTAGTAATTTGTTCCAAAGTCAGCAAACTGTTAAAGAAAAAAGAGAAATTCCAAAATTTTGATTTCATTTGAGTATTTTTTATCAGTTTCTTTGATCTCATATTCAGTTTCAGGTATATTCTGCAAAATTACTGCCTTGGTTGTTATTAATTGATTTGTATGTGTAAATTAAACTGCTGAACTTTGTAATGAAGATTGATCAAGTGTGTATCATTTCACCTGTCTTGAATTTATTGGTGTTAAACATAGTACAAATGAACCTGTTGAATACTCTATTTAATCTGGCTTGCTGATCTGAGCTTATATTGATTAACAATATACAAGCATATCTGTATTGACTCAATGTAATAGCTTATATTAGGGCTTTACTGTTACTAACCTTCTTTAATTATTTTAGATATTCTGTAGCATAATCCAAAGCATAATGCTGCTAATGAAGAAAGAAGATCAGATGATTATTCAAAACTAAGATTGAATTATGATTACTAATTAGAAAACAATTTAAGTTTAATTATCAGATTATCTTTGTAAATACAACCAAGTAATAACATAGCAAATTAGTAATTGTCATCGAATTTTGACCAATGAAGGGGGTGAATTTGCTTCCATTATTTTTAGCCATTTTGGCAGATGATACAAATTTGAATTTCAAAGGACAGGTACTTTTTGAAAGTTAACTATAAATAGGCAAGAAATCATTTTGGAAATTGTTGAAGTAAATTCTTTGAAAATCTTATTTTTAGATTTTATATTGGTTTGCTTATTTATACAGAGTGTCAATCTAAATGGTAAATGCAGTAGTAGTGGTTTGGGCACATATCAGGAGAGACTCAAGGGTCCCTGATCCAAACCATGAACCTGCATTTATGTTAGGTATATGAATATGAGTTTTTCTCTGTTTACCTGGCTATTGATTAGATCATTTACATGTAACCAATAATTAACATCAGTGAACAAGGGCTGGATAGCCTACCATAGGTTATACATATTTTATCTTATAGATTTAGGTGACCTATAATAGACTGATAATTAGACTGAGCATGTATTATGTTATTTAAATGAAAGGTAGGAACTGCAAATTATTATGTAACTTATTTTTAATTAACTTATCTAAAGCCAATAGTTTTTGGTAATGGCGAAAGTAATAATTATTAAGCAGCTAGTGACATTGCAAGGTTGTGAAGGGACATAAATACACAATACAAATTGAGTTTAAGTCAGTTACAATTAGCATTGAGAACTACACTGAGTTAGGATAGGGAACACATAAGAACTTTGTTGAGTTGAGGTTGGGAGCTACCTGATTCAGCAATGGAAACACAAGTGAGGTGATGAAGAGATCAGAGTTGGCCAGAGGCCACATACACACCAATCACAGAGAAGAGCTATGATGGCAAAGTATCAAAACAGTATTCAGTTATTTCAGTTAAGTGAAGATTAACAGAAATGCATACAACAAATAGCTAATATGTGTACATCCCTACCTGCGTAGAATAGGGAATAATAATTTAAAGAATCATTTAACCTATGTCAACACTTGGTAGCAGATGCTACAATTCTACCCTAATAGCTACTTTCTGTATTTTGGATTTTGAGAAGTTATCATATGCTAAACCACTGTCAAGTTTGGCAGCCAAATAGTGATCTACTTTTGTTTGTGGAATTGGTTGATGAACTTTCAAAGCATGCAGTGATATTTGTTTTGCAACCACATCCACCCTGCATGGACAAAATATTATGAACTGTGTTTTCTCCTCATTTAACATCAGTTTGTTTTCCATAAAGTACATACATGTTTTAAATTTTTACCTTTGTATTTTCCTGCATTTATAAAGAAATGATTAAAATAATTAGCAATTTTGTTTGCATTAGTGTAAGTTTTGCTATCTATTTTAATTTCACAGATACCTGATGTTAGTCCTTGCTCTTTATTCATACATTTATTTAGAAAATACCACTTATTCTGTGCCCCAACTAATTTTTCAAAAAAAATGATTGGAATACTTTTCCCAATAATTGATATTTGCTTTATAGTATGTAGTCTTAATGTTGTCATACTTTTGGCTATTTCTTAACTTTTGCTCTTTCATAAACTCACTCCATGCTTTCTTCTTATTCTTTTCTAAATTGTTAATGTGTGGATCTTTCATTTTCTTGTAGGAATTTTTCTCAATATACTTATCTCTTTATAGTGTAAATATGTTCAGACCAATCATGAGTTGTTTAAGGATGAATGTGCACATCTCATTTGTACTATTGAAGGTGTAAACTATATCCCAAGGTATGTTATTGAGATATTTGATGAAATTATTGATGTCAAATTCCTTAAAACTATGTGATCAATTTTTTTTGTGACCATTATCATGAGAGTTGATTTTGAGACATAAACACTTAAATTATGATCTGAGAATGAGTTGAAAGCAATTGTTGAAAAGTGTGTGATATCTGATTTGGCAATGAAGTAATCTAGTAGGAAAGATCCTCTAGTTGGGCTTGATTTGTTAATAGGTGTTAGATTAAATTCATCACAAATATCATTGATATGTTTTGACTCTTGCTGAGATAGGTAATTTATGTTATAGTCACCAATTACCATTATATTTTTACCAGAAGAAGCAGTGTGATGAGCCTCTGCTGGAATGAATTTCATAAATTGCTTGGCAAATTGTTTCATTGGAGAATAACTGATATTTATTAAAGCAGATAATTTGCATTTTTTTTATTTGTGAATCTCAATCCAAAGTGTTTCAAAATTGTCATGTATTGATTAAAATATTTCTCACCTGACAGGATTTATGTATTTGGGTACTTCAATCATTAATCCACCACCTCTTGATGTTCTAGGCTTATGAAAACAGCAGTATTTTTCTTTATTAAAATTGAATAAGTCTTTGGGGGTGTTAACATTAAGCCTTGTTTCTGTGAATGTGAAGATTGCATGTATGTTAAGAGATTCATAAATGTTGATTAATTCATGTTGGTGTGCTTGAATACTCCTTACATTCAGATAAGCTATTTGAAAGTTGTTGTTAAATGGTTCATTTTAGAATTAAGTTGATTACTATGATATATTTATTTGATATTTCCTGATCTAAGGATTAGCAGTAGACATAAATATTTCAGAATAATCTTTTTTTTGTGATTTTTTGTTAGTTCTACTGTTGAAATGAGGATTAGCTGAAAATTTACAAAAGTCAATGTTAATGTAATTGTAGCATCACCCAAAGAAGAATAGCTGCAAACAGAAGATTAACGCTGAATGATTACAGTGATTAAATATAATCAGAAATATGATTGTAAAATTTAGTTAATTATTCTATTCATTTTGTAAGATGAAACCAAGTTACAATATTGCACACTCTAAGAAAATTACTGTAGCCAATTAAGTAATTTTTGACCAATTGTAACAAGCGAAATTATGCTTACATAAGAACAGCCATATTGGCAGAAGATTTATTTGAAATTCAAAATCAGCAGGTACTTTACAACTTTTAAATAAATAGCTGAGAACTTAAGAGAAATTTGATGAACAATAAATTCTTCGGAGTTTATTTTATTTTCATTCTTCATTTATCTGGTTTGATTATTTAAAAAAATGTGCAGCCTAGCAAGTTGTGTTTAGTAGTGGCTGGATTCCATCACCGGATTGATTCCAAGGGTCCTTGTGCCAGTCATGGAAACCACACTTATGTTATAATTAGGAGTTTTTTATTCTTGCCTAGTCTGACTATTCAATCTATACATGTATAAAATAATAGATGCTCAAAACAACTGGATAGTCAAACCCTAGGAAAAAATAAGGTACACAAAATTAGTCATTCTTGAGCTGAGAGGGCGCAGTGGATTCATTAATTTTTCAAGGAGGGAGAGAAACTGTGATGTGGAGATGGGCTTCGGGCAGTAGCCCACAGAAGAAAAGAAGAGGAAACTTCAAATGGCTCATCAACTTAATAATGATTATTAGTAATTAAATAAACCTAACTAGTTAATAACAGAGGAAAGGTTTGGCGGTTCAATAACTTAGTAACTCCTCACCCGCAATTTACTGAGTGATAGTTATTAACAATAATACAGGGTGCAAATAAGCCAGGTGGAGGATGTTACAATAAAGTTTAATTCTAAGTTGGTTATTAGCCAGCCAAGTTCTCTTAATTGTGTTGCAATTTGCTCAA
>CABFPE010000413.1:607225-617903 GCA_900660155.1 Hofstenia miamia | reverse complement strand
TTGCCAACCTCAACATTTTCTCAGAAACCCTCTGAAAGTATATGTGGGGAGCTATGTCTGAAATGAAATTCCAGTCTCTTGAGTTTGACAATGCACCACTCTGCACTAGCCACCTAATCCACTGCAACCCTGGATCAACACAGTGATTCTTAGAGTTAGTGGCCCACTATGATGTGCATACTAAGATGGAAATTCTGTTTAACTTAGAGAAGATGAACTATTCTGAGTGTGGGCATAGTAAGTTATCAGAGATGCAGAGGCAAGCTGCCAATGATGGCATGATCATGCCAATTACAGTCATTGAGCAGACAATGTGCTTGCTGGAACAATTCTACCATGAGGAGGAACTGTTAGCATCATCTGCAGTCAAAGTATTGCCCAGTACTAAAGCACTCCTCAAATCCATCAATATGCAAAAGTTTTCTGGAGTTGTGAGCTCTCCTATGCCTACACCAGTGTGGTCTATCACAGAGGGTGAGTGAATCTTAATCATCAAGCTCTGTCTGGATGAGTTTGCTGAAAAACTCTTTATTGTTAACCACATCATCAAGCAAAATCAAGATAATGATGTATTAGGCTTAATGAAATGGTGCCTAACTAAGATGTTTACCAAAGAGGAATTAGTACTTCTACAATTGACAGGGCAACAAATAGCCCTGGACATAGAATGTACCACATCCCATCTTTAAATCTCCAACTTGCAGATTGCCAAACTCTGTGAGCATGGGCTCTGCAGCAAGTTTTGGGATTCTATTAAGGATGCTAAGATAAATTATCCAGTTACCATTAGGACCACCATGTTGAGAGAGAAAGTTGCTCTAGATAATGTCAAAGATCATGTGGAAAAGCACAACTTGCTATGTATCCCTCCACCATGTATCATGACCCCACTCATTTTACCATCATGGCATGTCAAGAAGGGCAAAGGAAAGTCTCTGCACACCTCTCTGACTCCATTAACTACATCTCCACTGTGACTGTGGTTGAGATTAACAAAGCAATGCAGACACAGGAGTATAAAGACACCAGAGACACCCTACTTGAAGGTGGAAACCCAGAACGTGTGTACATCAATGGTAAACTCACTATCAAAGACATTTTTCAGAAAGGGCAACCAATCTCTACACAATTAACAAAGGTGCACAACAAGATTGTGACATTGGAAACCCTGTGTCCTTATTTTATTTCAGGCATCCAGTGATTTAATGTGGATCAATAATGTTGAAAACCTCACTCAATACTACGATGTTACAAAGCACATCAAGATTATCACCATGCTACAAGCTGAGGTCACAGATCCCAAAGAGATGACATTACAGCAGGTCAATGAATAATGCTCACTGTTTATGGATCACATAACATGCATGGGATTGTTAAGAGAGGTCTTTATCCACTTCTATCCAAACAACCAGATTAGACCCAAAGATGCCCACACCTCAGACATGGATGTGCTCATGACTCTTATGATAGTGCTGAAAGGCCTTTGCCTTTATGAGAGGTTCTACAACATGTTTACATAGAGGCTTAACAATTTAAGAAGTGCCTGTCTACCTGAGATTGAGTTCTTCCACTTGAGGAGTGAAGAAGTTACACAGAGGGAGACTCTTATGCAAATTACTTGGCAACCTAGATATGCTGAAGTTAAGTCATGGGACAACATCTTAGCCGCAGAAATGATTGAGGAGACACAAAAGCTCCAGTCTGGTCCCACAGTAAATCTCCTTCCACAAACTTAACCAGCAATGGGGAGCATGTAAAGCCACTCAGGGCCCTATTTTTTCAAACTTCTTATTTTTGGCACTCTGAAATGGTGTTGCATCTTTTTGATGTTTTGATTTTTTGATTCACTGCTACTTTATTTGTATCAATTTCTTTTAATTGATTTAGAATTTTGAGTGTAGTTAATTTGATAGTGTTAGTATTTGTCCACTTGATTTGAATTACATGTGATTGCTCATTTTAACTTTGTGAGGGAAAATGTGCTTTGAAATTGTAAACAAGTCAGGTAATAAGTTAAAGATTTTTGTAATAAATATCTGAGTCAATGTAGTGAAGTGCACAATAAATTTGGCTTCCTTGTACTGTGCTTGGTCTTTTCAATTATTTATCTACTAACCCCTTTTAGATTCTTTGATTAAAGATTTGGTAATGGTAACTGTTGTTTTAAATCTGGCAACAATTTGGGACGAAACTGCACCAGGTCTAGGGCAACAAATAGCTCTTTAACAGTGACAGCCTGAATCATGGTCACTTTAGGTTATGGTTATGTGTAGGGAATAACTTCTTTTATTCAATCTGTTCATACATGCACTTAATAATTACCCCTTGCAAATATACTATGCTGTTGGTGAACATGAATGCACAGCCATTATGTGCCTGTTATTTATTATTTATTTACATGAGCTGAGATAAGAGAACTCTGAGATAAATTGTTTATTGAGCTAGAAATTAATACTTGAGACACACAATTAGCACCTTGGCAGGTAAGGATGGCTTCAAAGATTTGGCTTCAGTGTGATGCTGTGTGAATTAGTCAGTACTGGAGTTCTTTTTGGAATAGAATTTCTTTATTTGTTGGGCAAAATCAGTGAACCACCAATGTAACTTTTCTGTTGGAATGTGGGTCACTCTCTGCTATGGTAGACTTTGAAACCTTCAATCTAAACTCTTAAGTTAACCAGTACCACTAGAGTAGCCAGAGCTCCCCTGTGATTCTACATGGTGACCCTGACGTGATTCTGGACAAATTAGGGTGTCAGTTAAACTCTCTACTCTATTCTGTTGAAGTTACTGAAGTGGTCATTTAGTCTTTCTGCCTGGTGATTGTGACATAGTGCTGAGCTGTTACTGTTTCTATATCATACCTGGTTTTGTTCTTTCTTTTTGGTGTGATTCAGCTGGGATGGATTTCCCCTGATCATGAATTAACTTCACTACCAATCAATGCATAACTTAATAATAATAATAATAATATTTATTTAATTCTTTTGTTTTTTTACAAATCAAGTGATTAACACATATGAAGAATTAAAACAATAAATATAAATTAACTTGGTTCTGAAAAAATACTTTGTCTTGGTTTCAAATGTTTATTGTCCTTGATGATATAAATAGTTGGTTTTCATTGTTCAATAGCTTTGTTATAGCTTATAGACTTTGTCCTATAATTTAATATGTAGTTAGATCTTCTTTGTTTTAGTGAAATTTTTAATGATTCTTTAATATCTGGAGGGAGTTTGCTCCATAAATCAATTGTAAAATTAGTAAATGATTTTTCAAAGATTTTCTTTTTAAATTTGATTTTGTGATAAGTCTTAGTTCNTTGAGCTACCCAGTACCACTAGAGTAGCCAGAGCTCACCCACAATTCTACAATATTATACTATCTTGATTATGTAGGTGACCTATAAATAGACTGATAAATAGACTGAGCATGTATTGTTATCTAAATGTAAGTTAGGAAGCTGCAAGTAATTATCTATTTTATTATCTAATTAAAGCCAATAGTTTTTGGTAATGGCTAAAATGATATTTATTAAGCAGCTAGTGACATTGCCAGGTTGCAAATACAAAATTACACATTACAAATTGAGTTTAAGTCAGTTACATCCAGCCTTGAGGGTTGCACTGAGTTAGGATAGGGAACACATAAGTTGCTTCATTGAGCTGAGACTTGGAACTACTTGATCAACAATGAAAGCATATGAGTGTGGAGTGATTCAGAGATTGGAGTTGGCCAGATGCCACAGTGGAAGAAATGTGTATCATGGAAGAAAACTGTGATGATGTCATACCTAAATGGTATCAGATTAGTTGGAGTTAGTATAAGTTAATAACAACATATCTTATATTGAAGCAGAACTAAGATCAGTACATCCCTACCCACATCTAACAAGAAGTAATATTTAAAAGAATAAATAACTCTATGTTAACACCTGGTAGTGGATGCTACAATAACTAAGATTGCACTTGTATTATATTGAGAAGCAGTTATGTAGATAAAATAATAAATAGAATATAGTGATAGGAAATGAAGAGGACCTTAGCATAGTCTTTCAAGTATCTTCAGCAAGATTGGTTTAAGGTTGTCATGATTCCTGGTACCTTCATATCTCTTTCCTTCAAATCTGTTGTATCTCTGAAGATTAACAGCTTGGTTTTCTAAGTTGAAGGAGTGTTGAATATTATAATGTCCAAACAATTCTTTCATTTTTCAAATTACAATTATTACTATTATTATTATTAGAAAAATGTACACCATCTTGGATAAAAAATCTGGGGTTGATGATTTTTTCACCTTCAAGATAGCTGTCAGAGATTTTAGCTGCCTTTAATCCATTTTTCCCAGAGAATGAGTTGCTAATGCCATTAAATTTAACAATAGCTTTGTTTTGCTGTATTCTGCTCTCATCTACTATTGGTGTAATTTCTATTAATATAATTCTTTTTGCTTTTAGTTTGAAGACTTTTGGTAAGTGAAGTAAAAGCTTGTTTGAAATTTTCCTCATCAGAGCTATGCTTAGAAGTGATTTTTGTTAAGACTTGGTTAACAAAGCTAAACACATCTTCTATCTTTGTCACATGGATGCCCTTCATATTAATACCACATTTATTTCCATTTGTATTAATAAAACTCCACAATTGATCTTGTGTATTATTCAATCCTATGGAAATGTAATATTTAACAAAGCCACATGAGAAGCATTATAGATTGGTATTTCTAAATGCAGGGTAAAACAATTTATTGAGTTATTGCTTTAATAGTTGTCAGAAAGTAGACTAACAAAAGTGTATAAATTTTGATGATGGTATTTATACAAAACATTTTGTACATGTAAAATAATCAAAGTGACTATGAATACATTAATTTATTAAGCCCATACTACACAAAAAGTCATTAACAAATGATAAATTGGAAAATACAAATATATCAGGTATTTTGTTGAAAAATAAAAAAGCATGAAAAATACAATAAGCACTGCAAACTGGTGACATTCCCTGCAACTTAGTTTTTGAATTAGCTTCATACACATGAAATCTGGGATACATAGTTAAACAGTAGTGTTCAATATCAGGGCACTGGTTTAGTGGAGAAATGAGAGAATCCTTGAATATTAAGTTCCCACTTGCATCTTGTATAAGCAACAACCAATGGTTTCTGTGATGACCAGTTGGACTTGCATTAGAAATTAGAAAAGTGTTTTGGGCAAGGCTTGGTGGTATGTAATCTGAACAATGTACACTGAAAAAATGGCAATGTAGTGATGGGATTTGAAGAATAATATGTCTAATCTCATCAGTGTACATTAAATATTTAAATATTTGTAGAGTTCATTATCCCTAAACTTCACATATATCCAAAACAATAAAGATGGTACATGATCCAAAATTGGTAAATTACACCAAAAACTGTAAAATATCAGATATCCACTGCCAATTCCAAATTCTCATTTAACAAAACCATAACTACCATGGTAAATTTTAACAGCAAATGTAGTCTAGAATTATTTATGCCAATAGGTCCACCATAAGGGTCCATTTGCAGAATTCTTTCAACACCAACATTTTGTATACAATTTTTTTATAGTAGATATTTTGAAACATGAGCAAATCTTAAGTGTGGTCCTTGGTATAATGAATGTGATCTTCTAGAAGTCTAATCTCTTCTACTCCCAACATCTTGCAATGGTACAATGAATGAAACTCATTTTCTTTCTAGTACTTTATAATTTTCCATTGTTTATTAATGTATAGTTTTAAACATGTTTCACTCAAAATGATCACCTGCAGTAATTTACCTATTAGAGAATCAAAATCTAGTGTTAGATGTATACTTGCACCAATTAATTCAGGGTAGAGTACCTCATTATTTGCCTCTGCAATACTGGTCAAATCTGTTTACAACTTAACAATGTATTTTCTGCTTGGAATAGAATTAAAAATGAAAAAATTTGGTTTTTTTTGAAAAGGCAAAAACACATCACAAAAAACACAAAAAGGAAAAGAAAATATGCCAAAAGCAATTAATAATGTGTGTAAAGGCAAAAACCATGTAAACTCATAGAAAGGAAAAATGTTGGAAAAAATTAAGTCACAAACATGGAAAAGCCAAAAACCATGTAAACTCAAAGCAAACAATGTTGGGAAAAAAATGTAAGTCACAAATGTGGAAAAGCCAAAGACCATATAAACTAAGAGAGAGAAAAAACATCAGAAAAAAATGTAAGTCACAACTGTGGAAAAGCCAAAGATCATATAAACTAAGAGAAAGGAAAATGTTTCTATCATATACATAAGTTTATAAGTTGGGAAAAACAAGTTGTAATAATAATTGAGATTGTTGTTCAACTTGTGAAAAAATTCAATTATTTCTTTTAAAAATGTAATCAAATTTATTTTAACAAATTGATTTGAATTTAGCTTCTGATGTTAAATTAATTATATACTTTATCATAAATAAAAATTTCATTTGCTTGTTAATGCACATAGTATAAATCCAAGCATATCCCATTGATATACAACCTTTTGAACTTGGTAAGCATATCTGTTGTGGCTATGATGTAATTGTGTACTTTGGCCATTTGTATATCTCTGACGTCATTGGAACACATTGGTTTTTGTTGGCAAACACATTTGTTTGTAGTCCATTGTTTAAATATAACCAATTTTTTTTATACATATAGAGGTTGAGGAATTTTTGAAAATCCCATGTGATTAGAATTGTAGCAATCTAAGAATTTATGTTGTTGGAATTAGATTTTATGATTAATTTTCTTTGGTAACAGTAGTCACTGACAAATGTCAATTGCAAAAATAAAAAACTTTACCACAACAACAATATAGAACTTACAAACAGTGTTTTGACTCATATATAAAAATTTAAGCATTAATTAATATTTTGATAAATTTATAATAAAAAGATGAGAACAAAGTGTCAAAAAATCAATAATTACAATGGCTTTGCAATGCATTTTTTAAATTTATAATGAGTAATAATAAATGATAATATGCCTGATGGAGTGTTCATTCAACACACAAATTTATAATAGTCCTTTATGCAGTCTGCAGAATATTCACAATTTTATGGATATTGGTAACCATGATCAAGTAAACAATATCCAACCTTGTTAGAGTTTCTAAAGCATAGCATTAGAGAGAATACCAATATATTTTGAATTTCCAAGTATTTTTCCACTATTTGAGAGTCTAAAATATGTATTTTTATTACTAGATTTAGTTCCAGTTTTTGATGTATTGCTACAGGTTTTAATACATCTGACACTTTTCCTTTGTTATGGATTCTTTAGTACATGTTTTAACACAATTGACAAATATTCATTTTGCATAATGTTTTGACTTTGCATACACCTCCACTTTACATTTCTAAATGCATAGATCTTGAAATTATATTCCAAAAAAAAATGTTTATAATCAAAATTTGTAATGTTTTAAGTTTTGTTTTTGGATTTATTTTCTCTACAATGCTTTCAGAATGACGTGTGATTAGAAACAATTCCCCTTTAAAAATTGATTTTCAACAAGTCTAATACAAATTTTGTTAGCAAGGATATTAAACGTGTACAAACATTATGAAATTTTATAGTAATTCGTAATCACATGAAACAAAATTTGTAATATTAATTTATTAAAATGCAAAAATTACTTACACTTAAATTTGACAATTCTTTGTTGTATATTTAGATTTTTTTGTATTTCAAAACATTAATGGTTTGGTTTTTAAGTGTTTTATTTAATATCACATATCAATACACATCTTAAGGCATTCTACAAATTACATTATGTAGTTGAAAGATAAACTTTATTATTTGCTGAAAAGATTACACAATATATAGAATACAAATTAATAAACATTGTTTGACAAGATGATTTCTGCTGTTAATTTATATCCTCTTGTATGTAAAGATAATTCTTCCAACATTTAAGTTTGTAATAAATGAAAGTTATGGATGAATGTACTGACAAACTCTTCAGAGAAACATTTTTATATTAATGAAAATGAATAAACATGCTAAATAATTTAATACAAAATTTTATAAATGAAATATAAGAACAGCCACAAGTTCCATCATTAATACAAAAAGGAAAAAATAAATATACCAAGGGCAGAAACTAAACACATAATGAAAAAATAAATATACCAAAGGCAGAAACTAAACACACAAAGGAAAAAAATAAATATACCAAGGGAAGAAACTAAACACAAAGGAAAAAATAAATATACCAAGGGTAGAAACTAAACGCACAAAGGAAAAAATAAATATTGTACAAAAAGACAAAAACAAATCACACCATTAATGAAACACATAGGTTCCATGATTCAAATGAATTAAAAAAATGAAATTGAACATTGTGATAAATTGATTGTACACAGCAGAGTATATATGTCTTTTGTTTAAAATTTTAGATTATTGATTCAGATCATTGACTGCACTTGGAAAATAGACTTTTGTATAAGAGTTTTGCACACATTTCAATGAAGATAGTGTAGAGTCACTCAGGGCCTTATTTTCCTTTTTTATTTATATGGCACTCTGAAAAGTGTGTTTGAACTGTAAACAGTAACCAGTAATAATTTACAGAATTTTGTAATAAATATCTGAGGAAACTGTAGCAAAGAAAGCAATAAATTTGTCTTCCTCCAACTGCGTTTGATCTTTTCTCACTTTTATTATCTAGTAACCCCTTTTAGATTCATCATCGAGGATTTGGTTATGATAATTATTGCTTAAGGTTCTGGCGACAATTCGGGAGGAAACTGCACTGGGTGTGGGGCGACAAATAGCTCCTTAATGGTGACATCCCGGATCGTGGTCACTTTAGGTTACAGTTAAGTGTAGGGAATAAGAACTTTCTATTCGATCGATTTGTACATGCACATAATATTAACACACTGCAAAAATACTATGCTGTTGGCAAACGTGAATGCACAGCAATTATGCGCCTTTTGTTTATTTATTTACATGAACTGAGATAATAGAACTCTGAGATAAATTGTTTATTGAGCTAGAAATTAATACTTGAGACACACAATTAGCACCTTGGCAAGTAAGGATGGCTTCATGGATATGGCTTCAGCGTGATGCCGTGTGAATTAGTCACTGCTGGAAGTCCATTCTCTATGGAATTTCTGTTTTCTTAAGCAAATTGGTGAACCACCAATGTTTCTTTTGTTGGAATGCGGGTCGCTCTCTACAATGGTAAACTTTGCAACCTTCTATCTTAACTCTTGAGTTTCCCACTACCACTAGATTAGCTCGAGCTCCCTGCGATTCTACAATAGTAATGTTTATTTTAGATGGACTAACACTGTTTTTGTAAATACGCTGTGATGACAGTTTGTATATATGTTTCATCATAAATAAAAACATTGTTTGTTTTGTTGCACATTGAATTGTTAATTGTCATGTGTTTTTTATTGTGAAAATTATCTCGTTTTAATAATGACTTGTTTATTAACCATTAATTTAGACACTATCTGCGAAAATCATGATGTACCAATACACTTTGCAGAACAATGTTGTAATAAAACTACAAAATTATTTGGTAAGCATTCTTTTACATTATAATAATACAAATGGTTTTTCATTGTTACATCAGATTGTTTTTCATTATTTTTGTTTGTGTATGTAAAGATTAAAACTGTTGTCATTATTTAAATTTCTGATTTTATTGTACTAATTGAATGTTTTAGCATCATCAACTAACTATCTGGGAATATTCCTGTGTATCTTTCTCCACCATCCAACAATGAAGTCATGGCGAATATTATCATTGTTCATTCAATGGTAGATGAAATTTGCTATATGAACTTTATCCTTTAGTAGTGCATTTAATATTTTCTTTCTAAATAAATTTATTATTTATAATGTTTGTTTTTTCTGTATGGTAAGAGTATGCATCTGTTAAACCATGTATTTTTATTTATTTTTGAAAATTATTTATTTAATGTGTATAAAAAATTGTTACATTTTAAACAATAGACTGCAAACAAAATTGTTTGCCAACAACACAGAATATATTTAACTGATGTCGGAGATAGACAGATGGCCAAAGTACAGAATTACATCCTAGTCATGAAAGACATGCCCACCATGGTCAAAAGGTCAAATGTACCACAGGGTGGTCTTAGATATTACTACTAATGGTTTTACATTTATAAAATAGTCAATTTTTATGAATCAAGACAGATATTTAACCAAATTTCTGTAAGTCAAGTTTTGAGAAGGATTGAAGTGCATTGCTAGTCAAGTCCCTTTGGAAACCAATAGTTGAACCAATGTGGCAAAATGTAAATCTGATTGTTTTAGGGAAGCCACTTCTATGATAACCTAGATATGTAAATTGTTTGTTGATGCAATTAAAAAAATATCAGAATCAAAGCAACACAACATTACATCCATCATTGCAGAGGACACGACATGATGAACACAACAAATGAAACATAACCCATGTCATCAAGTAGAAGACATGACACTTAACTGAAGCTTGTTATTAAATACATCAGTTTGCACAAATCCTTGAAATCAAAATTATCACATTGATCAAAAAATTAATTTGCTAAATTTTACTTTGTACATAACAATTTGTCACTATGTGAGTTCAATTAAATCTGTACATTCCCATATGCCAAATAGGTGTAATGAAAATATTAGTGTGTC
>CABFPE010000413.1:597135-607204 GCA_900660155.1 Hofstenia miamia | reverse complement strand
AACACAACATTACATCCATCAATGCAGAGGACACGACATGATGAACACAACAAATGAAACATAACCCATGTCATCAAGTAGAAGACATGACACTTAACTGAAGCTTGTTATTAAATACATCAGTTTGCACAAATCCTTGAAATCAAAATTATCACATTGATCAAAAAATTAATTTGCTAAATTTTACTTTGTACATAACAATTTGTCACTATGTGAGTTCAATTAAATCTGTACATTCCCATATGCCAAATAGGTGTAATGAAAATATTAGTGTGTCCTATTGTCTTTACCTTACTACTAAGAAACAGTAAAATTTAATAAGACAGATGTCTTGTCAAACTAGCATCATTCAGAATCATAAAATGCAAACACTTTAAAGCCTATAAATTAGCAAAGAGGTTAAGAATGAGATTAAATTCCCATAATCATGCAGTATCTATTATAGAATTTGTCCCCTGTCCAAAATGAATTTTTGCTTAAGAATAAATGTTTTTACACATTTTCAAAATTCCTTATATTTCATAATTTTGTTAGGTAGATTAATCAATCTGTTTAAAAATTAGTTTTTTAATTCAAATGGCTATTGAAAAATGCATGAAATACCTGCTTTATTGCATATGGAGGTAATGTGAGAATTATTTTTTTGCAGAGGCAATTTTTTCTGCATTGATTTAAAGTGTTCAGAAAATGAAAGCTTTAAGTCAATCATTATTCCTAATTACTTAAATGTATCAATTGCAAAAATAGTTGCATTTTTAGTCAAATTTTTGGTTGTATGAATGTAATTAAGAAGGAACTCATTTAAAATAGGGCAAAAGTGTGTAATTTGTGCATAGAAATAATACTGGCTTAATTAACTGGCAGTTAAGTTTGAGTGTTTTATTGCAACATCCAATTACTTGTTGCTGTAGAATATCCAAGCATTGTTTGCATCTTATATAAGATTGTAGTTAGTATATGGGTTATACTGTTGATATAGGTATTGAATAAGAGGTCCAATTATGGTTCCTTGTTGAACTCATCCTTCAATGTACAGTCAGTCTGAAAGTACAGAGTTTATTTTGTCTCACTGTTTAATACTAATTATAAAGCTCACACTTAGTTTAGTACATTCTTCAGACAAGCCTATATGATGTGCTTGGATAAATATGTTATGAATTATATTTTAAATCAAATGTTTGTAATTAATCATTGAAAAACCTTCATAATCCAAATTAAGGTGTTGAAAGTAGGCTGTGTTATTGAATATGCTCAAACATTTGATTGTCAAAAACTTTGTGTTATGATTAAAATAGGACCATATTATAAGTAGACAAGTTATATCATTTTCAATTTAACTGGAATATGGACTTAGGATGTGGTTTCCTTGAGTATCCATGTGAGAATATTTGACAACCTACTGGATTTATTGGAATTGAATTTGACTAAAGCTTTGGGCATGCAATAACTAGTTATAAATCTGAAGGTAAAATTGGGTGCAGCAGGCCTTTCATTAATGAATGATTTGAATTAAATTGAAATAAAGGTAAATTTTGTCTATTCAGAAATTTGATTGTTTCAGCGAATATTCATGCATATTTTAAAAATGTTAAAGTAAAAATAGAGTAAAAATTTTACATTTGGAATTAAGTAAAAAATTTAAAATTTTCTTTGTGGATCAATTAGTAGGTCAAATTTTTTGGAAGAGAATGAATTAATTTCATAAAAAGCTTCCTAAAACCATATAATTAAAAAATTAACACTTTCCAATAGCACAGGATATGATGAAATTAATGAGTTTTGCATTAAATTGAAACCAAAAACATTTAAAGATTGTAGAATAAGTTATAATGTAAAAATTTTAAAGAACACAAAGCAAGGCATCTGAAAATCATTGAAAGTATTTTAATTAGATCATTCCTACCAAGTCTAAATATTAAAGATTTCATACACAAACTTACCATAAATAATTAAAATTTAGAGGGAAAATTTTGTAAGGAATCTAACAATGACTGTAAGTTAAAATATATCTTTTAAATGTTATTATTCAATTTATTAAAAATCCTTAAGAATTCTCAACATAAAATTTGCTAATTGAAATATTCACAGTATAATGTCTAAGACTAGAATTTCTGAATAAGATAGCTAAAATTTGGACGAATTGTATATATGCCTTGACAGAAACATGGTTTAACTCCTGGAATGATACCAACTAATGTAATCCTAGCAGTCAAAGTATGGACAGATTTTCAAAAGTTACAGATTTTGAAGGAGTAGGACTTTTGCTACATATCCACAAGTTTATAAAAGCAATGAAAAAGAGATTATTTAGTACTAATATATTCAAGTCATTATGGGTTAAATTATGTATAAACAAAGATACCATCTGCTATACAAATGTAAGTTACTGTCCAAAACAACTACAGAAGAGGTTCATAGATAAAATGTCACAAGAGTTTGCAACAGTAGCAAAATTAATTGACAAAATAATATAATTTTTGGTAAATAAGAAAGTATGAGTGTTGATTAAAACAAATTATGTACATAAAAATATTAAGACCAGTGGAATGTCAAATAATATTATTGGAAAATTATTAGTCTAAAGTAGTGTTTTTCAACCTTTTTGCGGGAGTGGAACCCAATGGAGCTATTCCACTGGCTTGAGGAACCTGTGAAATAATTTTGTTGTCTTATGTAAAAACAGCATTAAATTAAATAAAATTAGCAGTAGATGAAAATATGCAAGTTTAGAGTGTTGTACATGTTTCTTGCACATCAAATAAAAACAAAATTGTACATATTTGAATAAATTAAATTTATTCTTGTCAAAAATTTGTTGGGAAACGTGAGCCTGGTGTTTCATTGCACAAATCTTTAAGAATCTTTCTTGTTTTTGACAGGCAATTGTATTTGTTTCTTGTACTTGATAGTAGTCAAACCTGAAAATCCAAATTCACACAAGTAGGAGCCTGAGAATTGTACAGGAAGTCAGTGCTTTCTGGGCAATTGCTGGATATTCCTGTCATTTAGAACATTTTTTCTTTTAATGTGAACTGTTCTTCAGATGGCTCAAATTCTACAAATGGGTTTCTAAACCAGTCACAGTAGTCATACTGGTCAAAAGGTATCAATGGAAAATGTTAGTTAAGATTCATTAACAGTGTCCAAATGGTTAAAAATCAATAGCCAAATTTCTTGACAATTCTTTTTTAAAAACACGTGTAAACATTCATAAATTTCCTGCAGTATGCATTTCTTCATATTGTCAATTTTTCTGAAAAACATTTATTTTGACAGTAGATGACAAAATATTTTCATTCCTGGCATACATGCTATTGTTCAAGAGGCTTTGTTCATGAAATATATCATATATATATATATTCTACTAAGTCTAGGTTTTCTTACAAAAAGGTCAATAACTCTTCCCTTAATTTGTAAAAACAAGAAAACACTTCTCCTTTGAAAAAATACCATATTTTTTTGTACTGGATTAAATTGGAACATCTGTAGAAATATCAACATAGTTTGTTTTTTCCTGGCATCTCCGTAACACAGAAAGTCTTCTACAATAGCTTTATCATTAACAAAACAAACAAATTTTAAAAAGTATGCATATAATACAAAATAAATATAAAAACAATTTGATATTTTGGGTTATTACCCAATATCCCTTTATGGAATATTGGCTGGTATAAATACAATAGAATTATAGAGCCACTACACTTTAATAAATGACATTAGTTAACTCAAATAATGATAAAATTCAAAATTGAAAACCACTGGTGTAAAGCTTAAAAAAGATTTTTTAAATGAATACAAGAAACACTTCTATAGCAAATTGCACTCAAACAACAATAAGTGTACTTTTATCAAAGGATTTTCAAATATGCACAAAAGTATTGATGCTAATATTTCAAGGCTATTAATCTCTAATAAAATTTAAACTGACAAACAATAGCAAATCCCATATACTGCATTTTCAAAAATCTTGGAATATTTAAGGAAAAGAACATTCAAAATGAATTNCTACACTTTAATAAATGACATTAGTTAACTCTAAAATAATGATAAAATTGATTTTCAAAATTGAAAACCACTGGTGTAAAGCTTAAAAAAGATTTTTTAAATGAATACAAGAAACACTTCTATAGCAAATTGCACTCAAACAACAATANCTACACTTTAATAAATGACATTAGTTAACTCAAATAATGATAAAATTCAAAATTGAAAACCACTGGTGTAAAGCTTAAAAAAGATTTTTTAAATGAATACAAGAAACACTTCTATAGCAAATTGCACTCAAACAACAATAAGTGTACTTTTATCAAAGGATTTTCAAATATGCACAAAAGTATTGATGCTAATATTTCAAGGCTATTAATCTCTAATAAAATTTAAACTGACAAACAATAGCAAATCCCATATACTGCATTTTCAAAAATCTTGGAATATTTAAGGGAAAGAACATTCAAAATGAATTATCTGACAATTTAAGACTACAGCTTCAATTTCCATTCATTACTAAGAACTGTTAAATGTTATAAAGAAGCTTGATGCAAGTAAATTTTGTGAAAGTGCAAATATTCCTATATTCATTATTAAGAAAAATGTATCACATTTTGAAGATTACTTAATATTAATTTACAACTACTGCATTGGAAATAAAAACTAAAATATTCTGATATTACACCTATTTACAAGAAGGGAGATCCACATATTGATTTTAAGTATAAACTGATTGAAAAAACAAGCATATTTTTTTAAAATTTTAAAAAATTATTAACATCCAAATATGTTTGCATTAATTTAGAAAGCATATTTTCAGATAAACAGTTCAGCTTCAGACCAAATATCTCTACTACTCATGCATTAATTACATTAAGCAAAACAAGCTTTCTAACCATTAATGATATTTAATGATAACTTTTGCTTAGCTGTAGCAATCCTAGATCTCTGTAAAGCATTTGACACCATAAAGAATGAAATTAATGTTATGGCTTTTAACCAATGAGTGTTAATTTGATATAATTTCCTAAAAAAATCAGAATAAATAATATTTAGTCACATTATGTAATACCAGATAGAAGAGTCCCTCAGGGGACTTTATGTGAATGATATTGAAAACTTTGTGGATAAATTATGGAATTAAGAAAAATGACACAAAGGAAAATACTTATACATTCATTATCAGTCAACTGCCCTACTACTGCAAAGCTTTATACAGAATAAACAAAAATCTGAGTTCAAACACATCATTTAACCAAAGATCGCATAGACTGGGGAGGGGGCAAGGCCTGCAAAGGCATTTAATAATTTTGTTTTAGTATTTTGCTCTTTTGAATTACAATGTGAGGAGTTCAATTTAATATTAACACAATTGGTTTTCAGATGAGCATTGAGGCACACATTTTTTAGATATTATTTAGTTGTTATCAACATGGTTGTGCTAAAAAATTTTCTAGTGTTATTTCCTCGCATTACATTGCCATTCTAAGGTATTTAGCAAGTTTCCATTTTTTAGGAATTTTTGGCCCACTCAATAAAGAGTCTAGCCACAATCCTTGTTAACAGAGCAATGCAAGCAATGTTGAACATCAATAAGATAAACACTAATTTATGCTTACGAGATCATCAAACATTAGCACTTGGCTATCTTAGATAATATATGAGTATGTGTATGTGTATCACAGCTGCTTTGTGACCCACTGTGAAGTCCCCTCTCAACAGTGTTGTGGGCGCTTTTCACAGATTAGCAGGGGTAGCGCACACTGGTTGACGCAGATTGGCAGTAAAAGCAAGAATGCAGCAAATCATGTGAATAATTTTTTCTCTTCCTATGATGATTATTTCAACATTATTACTCATGATATCATTTAAATAGCTACATGATTTCTTAAAATTTAACTAAGTACTTTTTCAAACATATTTGCCCAACACTGTATATGTAATCATTTACAACAATCAACAAAACAATGGAAACAATAGGACATCAGATATAACAAGCAAAATTTCCCAGTTCCCTAAAACTCATTATACTGCATTAGAAGCCATTCATGTTAATACTTTGAACAACATTCAATTGCCATTCAACTTAGATCGGCAATCAAAAAATCGAAATTAATATACACTAGTACTAATTGTTTTGTTCACATAAGGCATAGAACCAAAGTTGGAACTGGGTTGTGCAAACCACTACTTGCACATATCAGGTTAACTTATCAATGTATTTAATAAAACTAGATACATATTTACAATTTCAAATAAAATGATGCAAATTTATAAACTATGAAGTAAAATTAATATTTAACTAAGATTTACACCTAAACTAAACAATGTAGAACGCAAATTAAGAGCTAAGAAACCTTGACTATCATCACAGTCCTTGTAGATGTTCTCCAAACTTGGAACAAGTTTATGAAGTTCAAAATATCGTTTATTGGATTTAATTTTCGATAACTTTTGTAAGATAATGCTACACTTTTCAAGAACCAATTGATCTAATGATTTATTACCAGTGCTAATTAACACGGACACTTGCTTGAAGAACTCCTCACAGCTCAATGAATCCAAAAATGCATTTAAAAATGATGATTCAATTGCCATTTGCAAAAAAATATCAAGTGTTAATGATAAGAGAACTTTATTTCTAACGAATAAAAATGGCAACATTACACTATTGGCTTGATAATGTAAAAATAGTTCTTTAACGGAATCAACTTTTGTATCTGATCGAATGGCTTCCAAAACCCTTGCTAATATGTCGTCTTGTGAAAATGTCTTTAGTATGATTAAGGAAGATAAAAACCGAACATGAGCATTACCACTGTTATAAAAAATTGCAGAACGTTCACTGCCACCACCATAGAGTTCTTGTCCAATTCTTCTTAGAGTAGAAGAAAGCGTAGACTTTTTATTAACAGTTTCAAGATAGATTATTGAAAAATATATACATCGCAAAATGGGCAAATGAGATTTTACGTTGGAGTTTTGGGGAGATATTATATCCATTAGCAAGGGTAATATCTTTAAAGTGCGGCCTAGTGTAAATTCAGAAATATATTCATCATAACTACGAAACACTTCAACTCCTTTACTTAATTGAACATCACATATCCATTCTAACAAAATGCATATTACATTGTTAAAGCAATCAAAGTTCATACAGGTGATTTGCCGATCTTGAATACTTGTAGAACTTGGAACCAACTTTGGTAATGTTTCTTTAGAAATTGATTCTTTAGCTTCACATTTTCTGGAAGACTTAATATTAAGCCGGAGAAGATTATTAAGACGTCCTTGACAGGCTTGTAATTGTGAATCTAATTTGATATTTGTTTCTTGAGCGTCAGCTAACTGTGATTTTAGCACTTCATTTAAGGATCGCACTGTGTCGAAGTTCGATTTAAGTCTTTTACACTCACGCGTTTTTTCACGCAGGTCAAGTTGAAGTTTGTTGATTTCAACATCATAGTAATCTTCCTTGTCAGAAATTTTTTCTTTGACTTGTAAATTAACAACAGCATTTAAATCTCTGTGTAACTGAGTGATCTTTTGTTGTGATATTCGAAGGTAATTCTCTTTAGATCTAAGATTTTCCAACGTTTCTGCTAGCGCTAATTCCTTTGCATCAGCTTGCCTTTCTCTCACCTCCAATTCTGATTTCCGGTTCGACAGCAAAGCTGATTCATTTTGTAATCTTTTACCAATCGATTTTAATTCAGAATAGATTTTATTAATTTGTTGAACATCGAGTTTATCAGTATGAAGGATGGAATATTCACTGTCATAATCAGTACTAGAGTCACTTAAGCAAGACATTTTCTAAACAAAAATTTAGATAACAATAAAATTATAGAAAGATTAGATTCATTGATACAACTTGATAAATTTTTTATGTGAGATTCAAATTCAAATAAATATCTGTAACATTTTCAATTTTTTTAAATAAAATAATATACTACAAAAAAATTAATTAAAATATCACAACTTGAGTAAATAAGGCTGATTTCGTAGAAAATTTTTAAAATCAGCATTGTTCACTGTTCTATCTACCATGCACTACTAAATTGTCACTGTCAATAACAGCTCAAATAGACATAAAAACTATCATTATAAATACCGAACTAATTGGTGCAAATAACTGCACAAAGGAAAATTCATCTGCAATTGATGAATTCAAAAGTAACCATTGGATCTAATAAATGAGATCGAATAAAAATTTTTGAATCAACACTAGGTCAAAATGACCTTTAAGTAATTTTTTTGTTTCATTATTCACCCTGCCAAAATACTAGCAGTGACATATACTTCCAATTATGTCTCATTAAATTCCATGATTTTCGCTTCTAAAACATCAGATGGAAATTTACTTAAGGAGTAGTCATTGTTATAGTGTTAAAGAAATTGTTCTGATGAAAATTATTTGGATGGCAAAAGAAAAAAATTTATCTCAAAATAGACTCATGTTCTAATATACAAAAATACGATTTTGTAAGACAACATTTTACACGGAGTTAGAAAATGTGATTTATTAGAAAATTTGTTAAAATCATTTTCTACAGCAATGTTACAATTTTGCTGAAAATTAAGAAGTCAAACTTCAAATGTAAATTTCATGCTCAATGTTCCCACATGGGAACGTTCTCTGTAAAAATGCATTATTTACTTCTTCAGGGATATTTTTAAGTGAGAAAACTGTAAGATATGCAACACTTCAATTGATTTCTATGAAAAGCTATGATTTCTATCAGCAATGACTGATTGAAAGAATATTTGATGGACGTCATTTAATTAAGACATTACATTCAAGGATAAATATTTCGAAAATAAAAATCGATNTAAGAAGTCAAACTTCAAATGTAAATTTCATACTATATGACAATTTCCAAAAGCGTAAAGAAGAAAAATAATACACCAACATACAGTTGTGCATAATTTACATAAACAAACACCCAGACGCAAGTATTCATAGATAGCATACAGAAATGTGACTCGCTTCGACTCATTAAATAGCGTTGTAGCTAATTGGAAAACAACTATTGAAGTGAAGCTATTTTTGTCTCAACTTTTGCTTGCTAACTCATTTGGGATTGTTGGTGATCTCCTGGCAAGAAACAATTAAAAATGACACTCTTCAAGTTGTTCTTGTAAAATTTGAGGAAATAAAGGTGCTAAATAGCAAGTAGTACAAGTNTGATTGAAAGAATATTTGATGGACGTCATTTAATTAAGACATTACATTCAAGGATAAATATTTCGAAAATAAAAATCGATGATTGGAAAAAATTAAACTAGTCAACTACTTTTGTCTCTTTCATTTACTCTATTTATTAATTTACTTCTATTCGTTATTATATATCATTGAATACCTTTTACTTTAGACTATTATATTGCATTGCTATTTATGCATATTAGACACACAGGAAACACATTTTCAGCTATTTACATTGACCATGCTTATTTTGCAGATTTATTATATATTTTCTCGCATTATTTGTAGTACTTATAGGACATGTATAACTGATAGTATATTTTAACTCAGGAATGTTACTTACTATTTATTGATTATTGCTTTATTTGTTGTTCCTTTCAGGTATTAGCATAATTTTGCTCTGCTAGTTCATTTTATGGCGCCAAGTCTAAAGCAAGATACAAAACTCTTGCAAAAGCAGTGGACCAAGCAAGTTTACAGAGGACACCAAACATTCTGCGTTTACCTCCTGCATCTGGCGATGTTGAAGAGGAAAGTGACACAGAAAGGTTCATCAATGATGATACTTTATTTGAAACTGATGGAGCAGTTGAAGTCGATGACAGTAGGAGTTCCAGAGTAATAATAATAATAATAATAATAATAATAATAATAATAATAATGGGCCCTGGTGGCCAAGGGGTAAAAGGCTAGACTGGGACCGCGAGGACCCGGGTTCGAGCCCGCCCCCGACCCTACCTTCAATGAGAGTGAAACTGAAAGAAAAGGCCCTCAGTCCCCGGCAGGCCTTAAATGGTCAGAGGGTGCGAAGAATCTCCGGTCAGGTGGACTCCACAATCGGGAGTGTGGACTCGAGAAGTGGCAGTATAGGATCCA
>CABFPE010000413.1:564151-575567 GCA_900660155.1 Hofstenia miamia | reverse complement strand
GTAGTAGTAGTAGTAGTAGAATGGTTATTAAAAGGGGACCCCTAAAAAAGAGTTTAGATGTACAACATATTAGCTTTGCAAATCATGCATGGCAAATATTGGGTCTTTCTTATTGATAGTCTGTAAAATTTATTTTAATAGCAACCATACAAGTTCTAAGTTTCAAATCAAAGCTGTCTTTATTTAAAAACAAATTTCTTCTTTAAAGAGTAAAATAAATACAATATAAAATAAAATATATTCATTGCAGAATAGCATCACAAGGAAACCATGTCTAGCTAGTGTAAAGTAAAATACTGAGGACACATGACTGTATAAGCCTAGCCTTTACTGTCTTGCTATTTTGAAATGGAACATTGTACTTTATCATATGAAAAGCATTTCTTGCATTTTGAAGCTGCATCAATGTGTGCAGGTTCCAACACAAATTGTGGTCTATAGTAACACCTAGGTCTTTAACATGTTGAATGAAATAGATAGTTTCACTGTTGATAACAAGCTCAAAAGCTTAGTGAATTTGAAAATGAGAAGCTTAGTCTTGGAAGCATTAATAGCCATGCTGTTAGACTGATTCCAGAGTAAGAACCTTCAAATATCAGAGATTAGAAGGTATTTTTTTACTACCAAGCATTTTACAGTCATCAGCACATATAAAGCTATTGGAGTTGATGAAACTATCAGGCATATCTTTTATAAACATAAAATGCTCCCTGAGGAACTCCACTTGTCACTGCAAACTTTGGTGATGACACATTGATAACATTCAGTTAAATAAGACAAGAAGAACTTAATGAACAGAAAACCTGAAGTATATGCTAAAATAATTTGTGGGGAACATGATCAAAGGCCTTCAAGTAGTCAAAATAGACACAAAAACATATACATATATTCATATATTGTAGAATCATGGGGGAGCTCTGGCTACTCTAGCAGTGCTGGGAAACTCAAGATTTAAGATCAAAGGTTGCAAAGTTTACCATAGTGGAGAGCAACCTACATTCCAACAAAAGAAAGAAACATTGGTGGTTCACTGATTTGCCTAATAAATAAAGAAATTCCAAAAAGAACTCCAGCAGTAACCAATTCACACAGCATCACACTGAAGCCATATCCCCAAAGCCATCCTTACTTGCCAAGGTGCTAGTTGTGTGTCTCAAGTTGTAATTTCTAGCTCAATAAACAATTTATCTCAGAGTACTATTATCTCAGCTCATGTAAATAAATAATAAACAAAAGGCACATAATTGCTGTGCATTCATGTTCACCAATGGCATAGTATAATTGCAGTGTTCTAGTTTATATGCATGTACAAATTGATCAAATAAAAGTTGTTATTCCCTACATGTAATCATAACCTAAAGTGACCACAATTTGCATTAAGGCCTCCCTTTGAGTTACAGCCTTGTTCTTTAGTTGAAAAAATGCTATCTCTGGTAGTCAGTCTTCTCTAGAGCCACAGACATTTTAAGGCAACTATTAACATCATTAGCACATTGGTGTCAGAAGTATGGGCATTGTCTGTGCTGATCCTGGTGTTGGGGTAGAAATATGTAAATACTTCTCTGAATGACCCCATGTGAGTAGATTGGTCCATAAACAAAGAACAATACTCATTGACCTGTTGTAAAGTCATTTCTTCTGGATCAATGATTTCTGCTTGTAACATGGTAATAATTCAATGCTCTTTATAATGTTGTAGTAACTGGTGAGGGTCTCAACATTGTTGAACCACATTAGATTGCCTGAAACAAAATAAGAACTTGTGGATCTAGAGTTACAATCTTATTGTGAACCTTCTGCAACTGGACTGAGATAGGCTGTCCAGTTTGAAAAATATCCTTGATTATTAACTTGCCATCAATGTAGACTTGCTCAGGATTACTACCCACAATAAGAGTATCTCTCATCTGTTTGTACTCAGAGGTTTGCATGGCTCAGGTAACTTCTGCAGCTGTTGATACATAATTGATCTTCTATGAGAGGTGTGCTGAAACCTTTCTAAACCCTTTCTTCACTTTGCCAAGAGGGGAGGATCAATGGAGTCATAATGAATGGTGGAGGAATGCATAAGAGATTATTTTTCTCCACATTTGTTGCAACCTGGGTAAACTCAAGCTTCTTCTTCAGTGTGGCTGTTCTGATAGTGATGGAATAGTTTGTTTTCACATCCTTAATCATATCCCAAAATGTGGTTAATAGTCCATGTGGAAGGAGCTTGTTGATCTGGGCATTAGAGATCTATAGGCAATACTTGGTACACTCTATGTCCAGGGCTATTTGGAGCCCTGGCAATTGTAGGAAAACCAGCTCTTCTTTGGTGAACATTTCCATAAGGCACTATTTCATGAGGCCTAGTACATCTTTATCATGGTAGCTCCTGATAACATGGCTAGTGATGGAGAGCTTGTCAGTGAATTCATCTGGATGGTGTTTGATTATTAGGATACATTCATCCTCAATGATAGACCAAGTGGGCATTTGCACAGGAGTGCTAGTGGCACCTGCAAACTTTTGTAGATTGATGGCCTTGATGAGGGCTTGTGTACTTGGGGACACCTCAATGAAAGAAGATGACAAAAGTTCTTCCTCATAGCAGAACTGCTCTGGAGTTTTCATGGTCTGCTCAATGACTGTGATAGAAATTATCTCACCATCTTTTGCTGCTTGTCTTTGAGTCTCAGCAATCTTACTGTAGCCACTCTCAGGATAGTTAAATTTCTCCAAGTTGAAAAGGATTTCTGTGGATATTGCAGTGATTGACTAACTCTAAAAACTGCTTGGTGGAGCAAGGTTTGTAGCAGATTAAATGGTTAGTGCAGAGCAGCTTGTACTCTGATTTGATGAAGGGAAACTTGGTCTCTGAAGTCACTCCCCATATGTACTTCCATAATATCTCAGAAAAGATGTTTAAATCAGCAAATGCAACACCAAGACAGTTTACAATCATCTGAGGTGGAAGGCAGCCAAGGGGGGTGCTGGCTCTGATGAGTCTAGCATACTACTTTTTGAAGCATTCCATACCTGTCTTAGTTTTTCATGGAGACAACAATAGGGTGCACAAGTGTAGAAGCCAATTTTTTATCTTCCAAGCATCTGGACAAATGGCAATCTCTCATGTGTGCATTTTTTGGCTAGCTATTCTTTTGTGCTATGATCAAGAGGTAGCTGTAGATGCAGATCTTGTGTGAGAAAAATAGCTAGGACCCAGACTGCCCCACACAACTGGATGGGCAGTGCAGACTTTTCTGTGAAGAACTTTTCAGCATAATTATGCTGATCCTACAAAGTGTATGAAATGCATAATTCCATTAAGAGGCACTTGACAGAGCAGGAGTACTGTGATGTTGTGCTGTGGATATTAATAGTGGGCCAAATGGACTCAGGGTTTCTATCTGCCTTAAGGTTTGTCCATACTTTGTCAATTTCTGCCAATGTGGTGGAGCTCTGTGAAAAGGCAAAACTGACATGCATGTCAGTGACTAATGGAAGGCTCAGCAAATTGATGTTGATAGATTCCAACTTTTTCACAGGAATGGCTGCATCAATTATAAGTCTAGTGTCAATGGCAAGATGGTGCATTGGGATCTTCTTGCAAAGGAGCAAGTCTGTGTAAATGAGTTTGGTAACTGAAAAGATACCTGACTGATACATGCTAGTGGGATGATAGTAGTTGATGTGAAGAATTGTGAAATTTTCCATTCTGAAATGGAGACTCTCAACTGGGTCAGGGATATCATCTTGGTATTCCTCCTTGAGAAACATTGCTAGCCTGATGTGTTCAACCTTTGCCAACCTATAGGCAATCTCAATCTTCTCCATTATTTTTGGGTGATTTACTTCAACAATGCAGAAAAATTAAATAACTAGCAGGTTGTTGAATTCAATGTTAACACACTCAAACTTCTTGATCTCCTTCTTACTGTTTAGAAATTGACAAAGATGAGTGAGATTGAAGTCCTTATCAAACAAAGTGTGGACATTACTGTGCCAATATGGCCTCTTGAGCCCACCATGCATCTTGGAATCATAACAGATAATAGTTTTAATTTTAGGCCTACACTCTGCATCAATAATGAATGGGATTAAGTCTACAGAGCAACTGAGTGACTTACTGTTGAAGGTCCACTACCACTGGTTTTTCATCTCCTCTGACAGCTTTAGGGGTAGTGATAAAATAAGAGTGTAATATCTCATTTCCTACCTTGGATGTCTTTCTTCTGTGTTCTTAATTCCTCTGGGATCTTACACTAGTGGACACATGTGATGAAGGACTGGGGCTAGAAGGGGTTTTCAAGTCACTACAGGATGGTTGTATGTTAGCACCAATATTAGCAAAAGGCACTCTGTACCTACTAGATTCCTCAGATTCCCAAGGGGCTATTTGGCACCCCAAGTAGTTGTAGGAATCATGCTCCCAAGGGGCTATTTGGTGCCCCAAGTAGTTGCATGTTCTGCTACTCAAGTCCTCTTGCATCCTTTCATTTTTCCAGGATATGCTTTCTTCTGTTTAATGGGGCTTTCATCTCACCTCCTTTCATCTCACAGATTGTGTCTTCACCTCACTTGTCTCCTCATAGGTGGCTGGTTTTTGGTTTGTTCCATCTGATGTGACTTGGTTGCTAAACATAAAGATTAATTAAGTTTCCAATCTTGGGTATTTAAATGGTCTAAATACTCTTGGTCCCTAACTCTATGTCTAGGCAAAATATGAGTAGCAGTAATATTGCTACTATTACCAAGGTTATTATCATACTCAACCTCAGTGAGGTCATCTTACTCACATTCAGTGAGGTTATCATAAGTCTCAAGTTTGTTCACTCCATCATCAAAAGTGAAAATTCACTGTTAGGGTCAATGACAAGATTACTAATATCTTTAACAGTTCTCTTGAGTTGCTGAAAATGGGTGACTCTCCCATTATTAAATAAATATTTATAATGATCTAACATTTTGGTTATAGTGAATGGGCCTTGCCAATTAGTAGCAAGCTTCTGTACTTGATTAGCATCAGTGATTTAGTGAGGGAAATAGGCAAAGAACTTGTTGCCAAGCTTATGAGGTTTCCCATATAACTTATGATTGAAATGCTGCCTTTGGTGGATGACAGATTGATTAGTATTTCTGCAAATAGTTAAGTGTACTTCTTGGAACTCTTGTAACATATGATTCACAAAATTCTCCAACATAGGTTCACTGTAATCAGGAAACATAATTGAAAGAGGTGTACTCACCTCATGACCAAACATAGCCTTAAAGGGACTGACCTTTGTAGTAGAATGAACTGCAGTGTTAAAAAATATTCTACAGCTTTGATAATGCATTTCCAATTTCAGCTTGCTGCTCAGACAAAAGCAACTTGAATTAGCTTAATAACTGTATGGTTAAGCTGTTCAATGACTCCATTTGACTGTGGGTGATATGTGGTAGTGAACTTGTGGAGTATTTCAAGTTCTTTCATTAAAGTTTCCTTTAGGTGGTTGTCAAACTCAGGACCATGATCAGATATCAAGAACTCCATGGGCCAAAACTTAAGGATCCATTCCTTGACCACATTCTCTCCAATTACTTCAGAGGTGGTGCTGTTGAGGGGGATGAGTCAAGCATACTTAGTGAAATGATCAATAAGTACAAAAAGATTCTGATACCCTTCTTCATCATGGGAGAGCTTCTCAATGTCTATGTGCACTACTTCATTCATGTGTTCTGCAGCTCTGCTGTGAAGCTTGGCTCACTGCTCCAGAAAATGTCTGGTTCCTTGTAATAAACAAGTAGTACATTTGTCAATAATATCTTGAACTGTGATTCTAATGCAGACTGTGACATATCTTGCATTAAATGTATGCTCTGTTTGTATACTGCCTTTTTCATGAATTTGTCACACTAGATCTCTTCAGAAATACTCAGGGACAGCTAACTGACTATTTTGGCTTTGAGCATAAAGCAGGCCTGCCTTTGTCTGTTTCCAGTTGTATTGCTGAAAGTATCTGTTGGCCATGGGACTGAGGATGAAATTGGTGTTCTTTAATTTCACAATGATTTTGCTTAGTACCTTATCATGGCACTGGGGATACAGTATCTCCACTTTGGTGATTTCCTCTTTTACCAGTATGGGAAGCATTGCATTGTCATGGCCATCTGCATTGATCTCAGGAAGATGCTTATAGTCAGTGAGAGGGATGAACCCAAACAGTGTCTTCTCTGCTTGACCTTTCTGGAGATTGTGCTCATAGCTAGGGAGAGTGGTCCAATAGTCCTCATTGTTGTGAAGTTTCCTTAGACAGTGCTTAATAGAAACTGTAAAATCATTTAGATATTCATTCCAATGGGCGACAATGTTGGACTTGTCCTTGGAAAATTTTTTCAACCAAGCTAGTGCAGAGTTATCCATTCACACAGTGAAGTTTCCACCCAGAACAAAGAAGTAAAATTTCTTTAGACTTTCCACTAGTGCCAACAGTTCAGATTCTATAGCACCATAATTCTGCTTGGCTTTTCAGAGCTTGCAGCTGAAATACTGATCCTGGCATTCTTTTCCATCAATGACTTGTCTGAGCATGCCACTAATCTTGACAGAACTAGCATCACAATCAATAATAAACTCTTTAGAGTAATTTAGTGTGTTCAAACTGGGAATCTTTCTTAGTTCTCTCTTGACTGCATTGAGCTCCTCTTGCACTGACCAAGTCCATTTAAATTTAATATTGCATTTTAATAAGTTGGAAATATGTTTGGTTTATTAGCTAATTCAAAGATAAAAGAGCTGTAATAATTTAAGAATCCCATCAGGCATTGCACATCTCTATGAGAGTGAGGAGTTTCAATTTTATCCAGATGATCTTTAGCATTGTTCTTGATGGAAATATGACTAGGTTCTATAATTCTTCTGAGAAAAGTAACACATTGTTGCAAAAGGGAACACTTGTTTCCATTAACTCAGAGACCAGACTCATATAAAAGATTAAGTGTACATCCAAGCCTTTCCAGATGCTCAGAGAAGTTGTTACTAGCAACAAGGATGTCATCCATGTAGACTGTTATGCCTGGCTCATGTATTAGCACCATTTCTGAGTACATGGGTGACATAGCACTGAAAGGTTGCAGGGGTGTTGCAGTGCCTCAAAGCCATATATTTCCAATTGAAGAGGCCATACAGAGTGATGAAGACAGTCTTTGAGATATCAGCAGGCTTCATTGGCATCTGTCAATATTCTTTGCACAAGTTGAGGCAGCTAAACAACTTATACTGACTAGCATCATAGAGAAGATCATTGATGTGTGGAAGTGGATATGCATCCTTTACTGTAACATCATTAAGCTTTCTAAAGTCCACACAGAGGCAGTACTTGTTGCCTTGCTTAATGAAGACAGTGGGGCTGCATAAGGGCTATTGCTAGCCTGAATAATGCCACTTTCTATAAGATTGCTCAGAATCTTTTCATATTCTTCATAGAGGCTTTGTGGTACTCTCCTAATGGGCAGGCAAATTGGATGATTGTTCTTGGTTACAATGGAGTGTTGTTTGCCAACAGCCTGGCCAATGCTAATTGAACTATAATTAAGATCTTCATGATGCTACCAAAGCAGGTGAGAAAGTGATTCACACTTGTGAGAGCCAAGATGCAGGTGGGTCCACTCATTAACAAGAGGGATCCAAATGGGATCACTTAGTTCCACCAGATAGTGAATGGCAGTTAATATTGGTAGACAAGTGGCAGCCTGGAATTCCAGATGAACCAGAGTTGCAATAATTTTTAATTGAGAAGGGTCTATGTGACCAGTGAATTAGAACTGTTTAAAATGGTAATGTACATCTTTCCTTTGGATATATGGCAGAGATTGGGGGAGAACCATAACATCATCAGTGTATGCAGAGTCAGTAGTGATGGGGACACATTGCCAATGATAAGGCTCAATGATTAGACTTTTGGAAAAACTCAGTGAAATATCCTGCTCTGGAATGGTAGTAAGCTCCTGCTGATGTCCACTCTAGTGGATGGAAATCTTGTTCTTCCCATAGTTGATAATGCATGTGTTCTGGTCAAGAAAGTCATTTCCCAGAATTATGTTGTGGCTGATTGTAGGTATCTATGACAATCAGATTAACAACAAACAGTTCCTGCCAAATGCATAGTTCCAGGTTCAGTACATGACCTTTTAAAGATAATGCATTCCTAGAGGCATCCAACAGATGTGCAGTAGATGGAAGTAAATCATTTTGTGACAAACATAACTTGGAGCAACAGGAGTTGCTAATAATTGAGGCTGAAGCCCCAGTATCAATGGTGACATTAATCAGAGATCCATTTATATCTACATGGATAATGTTAGTACACAACAGCAAAGTGATTACCAAAATGTCATGCACACATTTTCTAGGAGGTGGCACTCCAACTAGTTTAACTGATCAACAGAGCTAGCAGGTAAATCAGGAGGATGCTCTCCTTCTCCAGGCTCATCAATAATGAAGCCTTCACCATCAGCAACTAAATGAATGACTGTCCAGCATTGCTACTTTGTATGGCCTTTCTGGCCACAATGGAAACAGCAAGTCTGTTCCAGTTCTATTTTCACTGTAGAAGCAACAATTCTCAAGGAGGTAGAGGGTTTCTGCAATGAAGAAGAACCCACTTTAAGATCTCCAGCATCCTTGTCAATGCAGGTAGTATTGTGCAGCATGTACACAATGCTGATAGCTTTACAAATTATTAAGTTCAGATCATCTTCCAGATTGCACTTGAGTTCAAGGCAACTATGAATGTTAGGTGGAAAGCCCTGACAAATGTATGAAAAGAGATCATGTTTTGAATATTCAGGGGTGAGCTTGCTTAGATGGAACAGCCTTTCCACCTGCATAATGTAAGTGCACAGGTTGGCACCCTTCTTGAACAAAAGGTCACATAATAGCATCTTGTATTGATGCTTGATGTGAGGCACCTTGTAATGGTCCTCAAAATAGCCAATGAGAAGGTGGTAATTTGTCTTCATGTCCCAATCCAACGTCATGTATTGGTTGTATGTAAGACCTTGAAGGTAGGTCAGAAATTGAGAAACTGTTGCCTCCTGAGTGACTTTGTACTGCTGCATGGTTAATACAAAGATGAAAAACCACTCTTCAAAAGACTGTGAAAATTCATTGATCTTTCCAGTGAATTTAGGTAATATAGAATGATGGTTAAATAAGTTAGTGGTTTCATTTCCAACAGTGGTAGTAGGTAGAATTGACTGGGTAAAGTGTGGTTCACTTTTCAGAGAAGACATAGAAAGATAACATGACTGTGGTGGAGTAATTGGAGTTACAACAGTGGGGGTAACAAAGGTATTTATGGATGCAGGAGGCAAGATGGTTGCACTTGGCACATATGGAACTGGAGCAGCAACTGTGGTTAATGTGAAAACTTAAGTCAAAGCTGACTGTGTAAAGGTGGGCACTCTAGGTGTGAAGGATGTAACAGGGGTAATGAACTGAGGCATCAATGGTATAGAGGTGGAAACAATGGGGCAAGTGGAAATCATTTCAGAGATTTGTTCAGAAAGGTGTTCAGAGAAAGTGTCCAAAACATCTTATAAAACACTATGAGTTACATACTCAGAAAATCTAGACTGGGAGAGTGAAGAATGAGGTGGGCTACTCTGCCTCAGTGGGGATGTAGGCAGGTGTCACCAAAGTTTGAAGTTGAATTTCCAAAGCATGGACTGAGTCAATGAAATGTCTCTCTCTCAATTGCGCATCATTAGCCTGTTCTTGCATCTTGGTTTGAAGCAAATTCAGGCATTGCTCACAAGCAAGACATCAACTGGTTTGTTTGGCAAGGGCAGCTCAGAGTTGATCAATCTCAGTGTTTTGAGGCTCAGAAGATGGCAGTGTCTGTACCAGAATGAAATAAGAATCAAATGACAAAGGAGAAGCAATTGAATTAATTCCAGCAGTGTGAGGAGCAACAGTCAGCCTGCTAGTGCTCACACTGGGGAAACCCTGAGTGGGAGTCCCATTACAAGGCAAACTACTACATTCAATTCAAGAAAAAACAAGAAAATTCAGAAAGATAATTCCAACAAATTGAGAGAAACTCAAACAGGGTTTGGAGAAACAAAAAACTAATAACAGTACAGTGTAGGGTATGGTAATAAATCTAAATTCTAGAAGAATGATACAACAGCAAAATAACAACCAAAACAAGTAAAAACAACATCAAAGCTTGGTGACAGCTTCAAGGCATAGAACTGCAGCATAAAAATAACATAAGAGCAAAGTTATGCATAGAGTGGTAGTGAAGTTGATTCACAGCCAGGGGAAAAACTATCTCTGCTGGCTCACACCAAAGAGAAGAAACAAAACCAAATACTATATAGAAACAGTAACAGCTCAGCACCATGTTGCAATCACCAGGCAAAAAATCAGATGACCACTTTGGTAACTTTAACAGAATTGAGTAGAGAGTTAAACTGACACCCTAATTTGTGCAGCATCATGTCAGGGTCACCATGTAGAATCACAGGGATCTCTGGCTACTGTAGTGGTACTGGGAAACTCAAGAGCTAAGATCAAAGGTTGCAAAGTTTACCATAGCAGAGAGGAACCCACACTCCAACTAAAGAAAGAAACATTGGTGGTTCAACAATTTGCCCAATAAATAAAGAAATTCCAGAAAGAACTCCAGCAGTGCTCAATTCACATGGCATCACACATACTTTGAACTGAGGGGACAAATAATATTTCTATTGAATAACTAAACTAAAAATGTGTACAAATTGAATTAAAGAAATTGATACAAATTGTTAGCACCTAATCATTAAATAAGGACGTCAAAAAGACGTAACACCATTTTCAGAGTGCCAAATAATAAAATCAAAAAATGGGGCCCTGAGTAACTCTACAATATATCCGTGATATCTTCTGTGAAATGTTTGGCAATCATTCAAAATGCGATATTTGTCCAGAAATCTAATCACATTTTAAAGCATGAATTGCTCCAAATGATGCATTGAAAAAATTATAATATTTGAAAGTCAATTGATCATCTGCAGAACAACAATGCACTTAACATTAGACATTTAAAGGTTGGTACTTTTTATCAACATACGAAATCTTGAAACCGACATAGGGAACCTTGAGATCAACATAGCAAATCATTATGACAATATGAACAAAAAATTTAGCATGAAGGAGGTATACATATCAATTATATCAAAAGGGACATCAAAATTTAGCTTTAGCAGTTGTTTATTGAGTTGTAATCTAGACTAAAAGATAAAATATTATACTTGATTTCATAACAAAAACTCATATTTTAATGTATATATGAGAAAATTTTAAATGACCCATCTAATGTTTTTAATCTTTATACCTCATTCATACTAAATTTTTGTTCATATTGTCATAACAATTTGCAATAACGATCTCAAGATTTCGTATGGT